>JABFFE010000291.1:0-45827 GCA_013623625.1 Fusarium setosum | reverse complement strand
TGGATGAGGAAGAACGGGAAGCCTGCATAGTTGAAGGATAGGTAGTTGCCGGCTTCTTTGAACCTCAGCATATGACTAAGGAGAATCCACTTCTTGGAGAAGATGGCTCGGCGTTCCAGCTGGTAGATCTCTGGGGACCGATACCATGATGCTGGAAGGCCACGAGGCGGGACTGACTTGTTGTTAGCGTCTTGTTCAGAGGAAAGGCCGAGGAATCGTAACATGGCGGATGTGTTTTTGGAGTCCGAAATGCGGTGTTCGGTGTTGGTGTTTGGTGTTTAGTGCTGGTGCTGGATGTTTGGTGGTTGATGCTCGATGTTTTGGATGGTTGAAAGGCTATTGCAGGAAGTCTTTGCTGGCATTGAAAGACAAAGAGAGTAGACTCGATGCTCAGCAAGCCCGGCATATAAGGCTCTTCCAGACACTGCCGGAGATGCAAGTCTCAGCTCGTGATCAATGATGCCCCCTCATCTGATAACGGAGGCATTCCCAAGAAGCGCCACCAACGATAGACAAAGGCTAGAACTGCCTTATCTGACCAAATCCATGACCAAAAGCCGAGGGTTTCCGTCTACCCCGCGAGTCTTAGCCCTTTAGAGGCAGATAAGGCTTTCAAGATCGGCAGGGCATCAAGACTGGAGGCAAGCGAGTCAGGAGTGGGGGTGGAGAAGTGACTTATCCGATATGAATTTCGAGACTTGATAGGATAGACGTGATGAACTAGACGAAAGGTTTACTATCCTTGTTGATGACCCCCTCTTCGACTACCTTGCGTAGCCGAGCTGCAGCGACAGCCTCACTTAATCTTGCTCAACTTTTGTCCCTTTCGGATCACTCGGCTGTCTGGGCAAGTCGACAACAAGACAGAACAGACATCATACATCTGTAATGGAACGCGAGTAGGGACATGACACTGCGGAACGTGCTCATCTCGGCATCTGTAACGTCTACACCGAAGGAATAAGGTACGGAAATGGGGTCTGGTGGGACATTAAGGCGATCTGGGCCTAGGAGCCGATAGGACAACAGTGAGGACATCGGCGATGAAGTCGGTTCATCTCACAATACTACTGTTATCGGCAATATTACTTGAGACACCGCTTAGCGTAGTATGTTTGTAATGGCGTTGTACGTGAATGGTTTCACTGAATGCCAGCCAGGGAGGGATCTATACCCAAAACCACCCCGATTGCGTGCTTGGAGTGGGTGTTCTTATCGAAACCGTGGACGCGTCACCCATTCGTCCCATTCCAAGCATTGCCAGGAAGTTCTGAAGTCCTTTGAATCTAAGGATGGAAGTTCGCCAATCACTAATACCAGAAATGAAACAACTATGGCCATCCTTGAGCTCGGCATGCAGGGTATGCAGGGCAATTGCAAAGTGGAAAATAACAGGGCGGTTCCCAGGCGAGGACCACTAGGAGACAGTCCTAGGCTTGAAGTTCAATTCTTGACCAGTGATACTGCAAGCTTGATAACCTGAATCAGGCTCTGAAGTCTCAACTATCCCGCTGGTGTGCTTGACGGAGCAAATCACGGGAACTTAGACATGGACATTTCTAAAATCTCTATGACATTACATGGATAATATCCCCTCTAGTTATCATAAAAATGATTTTTTGTGATATGTAGTATCAAGGAGTATAGAATAAGTGTCCCCTTCATCAGCCTCTTCCAAATCTCAGCAAGACGACTCTCATCAAAAAGATGCGGCTGAAGCATTTCAACGATCATCAACACCTTCTAACTAATAATAAATGCTTATTCTTCTCTACCCTGTCAGCCGCCACGTCCTCTTGACATTCCAATCGTCTCCGACGCTCTCTGTCTCTCCCGCTCGCACCCTTTAGAACCAGGGGTCCATACATCCCTACCCATGAGGCGTTCATGAGCAGTCTAAGTTTCCAGCATCTGATTATATCGTAACGCTCAACTTCAGCAGGTACTCGACATTACACCAGAGCTTTTTCCATGGACAGCCTTGAGGCATCTGAAGCGACTTGAAAGCGCGACACCCATGGCCTTGGCTTCAAAGCTTGGCCTTGCTCCGCTATTATCGACAACACCTGGCGTCACATGATATCGATCCACGCAATGTGCTTAATACTGCTTTTGTCCATCTCTTTGAAGCCTAGTTGTTGTCATGTTTTACCCTCACAACGCCACCGCCCACGTCAACACGATCCTCTGACAAAGCCAAGACGGAGCCAGTTTATTTCCTAGCACTAGTAAGAATCCCAGGCTGCTCGAAGAGATGCTTACCTAGGAAACCAAAGGCCGAGGATATCCGAAGGCACTCGCATAGGTAGGTATGGAATCCGTTTCTTCCGGTGGCTTATTACGCATCCGTTGCATGGTACCATCCGTCAAAAACCACGGCCCTTCAAATCACGCAAGCTACTAGACTAAGCCCAGATTGGCTCGTTGGGTTAACGTAACTTCACGGCCCCCATTCAAAAGTACCTACTGTAAGTAGTGGCAACACAAGATGTCTACGGTGACACTCGCTTACACAGTGCGAGACCCTTGCGCCGGCGACAGCACTATGGCTTTAACAGGCATGCAGTCCTCCGATCACTACATGTTACCATTTCATGGTTACATCTGCCTCTTGGTTGTCTCTTGTCTGCTTCCTTGGGAGAAAAAGAGCTAACAAAGGGTTCTTTTAACGTGCTCTCGGTATCGTCATTAACGATTCGACAAAAGATACCAATTATCTAATCCCAGCATGACCGACGAGATCAAGTACGCAAAAGTCAATGACAATGCCAGCGACTATGGGGAGGAGTACCAAAAGCCTGTGCAGCAACAGCGCGGATGGATTGCGATATTGAGCTCATTTCTTCTTGGCCTCGTCACAATGGGAGTTGTCATGGCTCTTTATTCGGTCTTTACAATGCCAGAACTGTCACACGCACGCAGCCTACCGCACGCTCGAAACGGCTCTGATCCCGACACTGGCCTTCCCTTGTCCTGGTCTCACGGCGACTGCGGCAACTCGCCCCAAGATGCAAAAGCACGAGGCTGCCAATACAGCATTGTTCTTCACTCATGGCTGCCAGAGTCTTGCCTCACAGAAGCCGATGCAGAAGACGCCAAAGACATGTACCGAGACCGCAATTGGCCCTATGCAACTGCGTCGGGGCAGAACCTGACCTTGGAAGATCTTGGCGCTGGCGATTATGGACACTTTACGACTACGTTTGACTGGCACGTCACGCACTGCATGTATGTCTGGAAGCGGCTGCACAGGGTCATACTGGACCCGGCGCAAGAGCTGGATTCATACACGGCCAACTATCATCATACAAGCCATTGCGTAAAGATGATTGGCGGCCATCCAGAGGGCATGAAGGATTCGGGCACAAAAATCTTTGTAAAGTATCCGAAATGTGCAAAGTAGAAGTTTGAAATCTGGGAGTTGCATACTGGGGTCTTGTGCATGTGAATAATCGTTGCCGATTCATCAATAACGTAGCAGAGTTGAGGAGGATAACATTCACTAATGATAAAGAAGCGGAAATGTTTCATTCATTATTGATTATTACTGCCTTGAGCCGTGAAGCCATATTGAAGTTGTACCTAAGAAGACTGGGAGGTCTTAAAATAGCACAGGTCCCCATTTACCTACACTTGCTTGGTATTATCTATCTTTCCTAATGTTTCATTATGATATTCGTCGTATAGCATGGTATATTACACCCTCGTACTCTAATCTTGTCGTATTGGTGCTCCTTTTACATGTTTAAAGAAGTCCAGATCAGTCTGGGCCTTATGCTCCACAGCCCAATCTCTAATCTTCTCAAAGTTCTTACACGTATGCGTCGTCTTCACGCTTCCAAACATTCTCTGCTTCTTCTCACTCCATTCCCAATATATCGTGCTGATATCTGACGAACATTGAAGCGACTGTCTCAGTTGCTCGTAGCAGTGCTCCATATGAAAGATATTGTCAGCAGCTTCTTCCGAGCCCGATGTCAAGTCAATCTCGTAGACGACGGGATATACCAGCTTGCGCAGCATATTAAGGCAATGTAGCTGATGAAAAACATCGAGTTCCACAATGTAGTGACTAGTATCGTTTGTGAATGGTGTTGTTGCGTTGGGGAGTTTTGCAGCTGATTCGGCAGTGATTTGGGATATCAACACTTCTACAAACCAGATGATTAGTTTTCGTGTCATGAAACTAGGCCACTCAGAGGCGGAACAAACGGTTGTAAAGTTCATCCCATTGAGCGTCTACATCGCTTGAAGAGCCTTCGAATTTCGACTTGTCGCCGCGAAGACCACCGGTGAAAACAACTGTTTGATATTCAACCGCAGATTGTGCAGGTGCTTTTGTCTTATTAGAAAGCTGGTTGATGAAAAAGTATGGAGTTGCTTACAGTATATCTCGTTTGGGATATACGCTTTATTTGCATCGTGTCTTTGCAAGATCCATATGGCGAGCAGTGCTAGCAGCAGCGTTATGTTCAGCACGCCAGAGTATGGCAAAAGATGCGCCCATCTTGCTCGGCTTGACGGTCGCCTGGGAGGTTCAAAGACGTCTTTCTCCTCGTCAGCCAGGAAAGGCACCTCATCCGAGTTTCGATCAGTCGCCCTGTGCTCCATCTCAGTGAACAGGACTCAAAATATCAATCGGGACTAAAATTGAAGGCGGGCTGTCCTGATGCAGAAACTTGGATATCTTTCGACGTTGATTATTTTACGTCCAAACGAAAAGCTTTGTGTAAGCTGGTTTGAACTGGGCTGACGCGTGAGGAGCTTCTCGTGCCGAGTGCCGTGTACTATGCGAGGCAAGTAATATCACAAGACCTGCTCATGCGACCATAAGTGATCTTCCAGGATGGTTGCATTTCTAGTTTCAGAAGGTTACATGCCTGAAGGAGTTGAAGGTATCATTGCCCCCTCTCCAACTCCCGCCGGATTTGCCTAAAGAAACTCAAGGTATCATTACCCCCTCTTCAACTCTCGCAGGATTCACTTCAAGGAACGTATCATTACCCCTCTTCAACTCCCATAGGATTCCGTAAATCATGTCGCTCGGAGGTTTGTGCGCGTCTCCTTCCGCAAACATGCGGGACCAAAACAGGTCTTCGGCTCCTTCGGACGTTGTTAGACACAGGCGTGAAGCGTCGGCCATGGCTATTGGCGACAGTAAGTAAAGTCTAGTAAGCACGGGTTGCATCAGACGGCATACCGGTCAGATACTGTGTAGGACGAAGCACTAGCTCAGCCTCCAAGTGCGCCAGTCAGCAATCAAACGTTCAACTAGACAGTAGAAGTCATGGCCGCATTGCAACGTTCCGAAGTTGCTCTAATTTAGTAAATTGGTGATGAGATATTCGTATAGATATCCAGTACATTCGTACTATCTTTGTAAAAGCATTCTCACACATCAAACAGCAATACTCGTCTCAATCTATCTGTTTATTCCGACAAAACTTCAAGATGAAGACTATTCTTCCCATTGCCTTCGCACTTTTCAGTGCCGCCCTTGCTGCGCCAGTCCAGCCACAGAGCGCCGACAGCAACAAGCGTTCCGAGGCTCAAAGCCCCGATATTTTGTACAACAACCAAGCCGGCTGGGGAAAGCGTTCCGAAGCTCAAAGCCCTGACATTTTATACAACAATCAGGCTGGTTGGGGAAAGCGTTCTGAGGCTCAAAGCCCCGATATCTTGTATAACAACCAAGCCGGCTGGGGAAAGCGTTCTGAGGCTCAAAGTCCCGACATCTTGTACAACAACCAGGCTGGTTGGGGAAAGCGTTCCGAGGCTTAAAGCCCCGGTGTTTTGCATAATAACGCTGGTGGCTGGGGGAAATAACATACGAGCTTAGACGATCACCACTGTTACACTTGTAGTTGTGAATTGAGATATGAGTCTGCTCGAATGTTACTTGATAAAACTCAAGATTATCTCACTAAAAAGTCTATAAATTATCATTCAAAGTGATTGACCCTAATTTTAGAAGGTTATTGGCAGTAATGTCGAGCAATCCTAAAAAAAAGAGCCAGAGCATAGGTAAAGTTTGCAAATTATTATTACTATTATCACTGCCACCTTCAGGTCAGAAGAAACACGATAGCAAAAGAACACAGTTTTCCCAAATTATTAATCTCCCCGTTCTAAACAACGCCGGATTGCTGAGGTGCTGCTAATATGTAAAAACTGTCTTCTTTCGTCTTGTGGCTGGCCTCTCTGCCTGCGCTGTGGCAAGGGAAGTAACAATAATAGAAACAAGGTCGGATTTCTTTTGCCGATATGTTTCCTCTGATCCGTCTGAGGGTTGCGGAGTTAAGATACTAATGATACATACCAACAACGTCGGATGTAACCTTACATAGGAAATAAGCCCCATCCTGCAGACGTACAGTAGTCAAGTGCCTGCCGGCCGATCCTTTGATATTATGCGCTAAAGAGTATGTCCAGTAGTACCCCAAGGCAATGATAAGCACTGGAGAACAGTGCACCAATACTGTTCCGCCCACTTCTTCTAACCGGATCGTACGCAGTTTGCCAAACACTCCCATCACAACCCACTGGAGTCGCGAGATCACCATACTCGCAAATTCTCGTGTGCTTTTGCGTATAACCATGTATTCAGAGCGACCTTTCACGAGGGACCATGATCCTACAGAGTCACCAGACACAGAAAGTCTCTTGAGCGCAGAGCAATCGCAAGAAAAGCTCCTACCTTCGTTACCATCTACAACATCAAAACGAAACAAAAGACTAAAGACTTACCTACATGTTGCCGCTATTGTCTTCTACAGCGCAATCGGCATTCTGCTATACACGTGGAGCATAAGAATAAGCGGGAAAAAGTGCGGCTGTGATGATGCCGCCATCTATTGTAACAAGACACAGAGTTATCCGTGGGTGAGAATCTGAGGCTGATGATATATATTAGCTCCCGCGAGAACAGCTATAGAATACGAGAAACAAACCATTATCCATAACCTTGCCGATAATGGCAAATATAGAGGCCCGCCACGGCCAGAGCAGGATGCGGCATGGGAGGACCTTCTGAGATGTAGGTACTTGAAAATTACTATCCCTCATACCGTCGGGGTGCTGACAAGAGTGTGCCAAGACAACAACCTCCGCATACAAAAAGGAGACCTCGACAAGGCGAACACTACCTCTGTGCCTTTAAATGACGACCAGGGCGGCTACCTCGCGACTCTCGATGTCTTTCACACGCTCCACTGTGTGAACAAAATCCGCAAATCCTACTACTCCGACTACTACCACGACCCCAATCCTCTTGCAGACCAACGGGAGCACTTTGATCACTGTATTGATTTGCTTCGTCAAGTTATTATGTGCCACGGAGACATATCTCTGCATACATACGAGTGGAAGGATGACTATAGATGGCCATGGCCTAGTATGAGGACGGAACATCAGTGTCGAAATTGGGATAAGTTGATGGCTTGGTCCAAGGAGCATTACGTTCCGAGTTTGACGGGTCCGATCCTCTCACATCCAAGTTTGGGTAAGTTTGTCGATAGGCGGCATTTCCCACAACATGTTGGACCAGATACTAATTCAGTGACAGGTACATCCTTTCGAGGAGATGAACCCCATAGTTGATACGAGTGTCGCGGTTGTGACAACAAGGCTAACCCACATGCTGAAAGTAGTCTTGATAATGAATCCCAATGTGGACTTCCTCTTCCAACCAGGCATTTATCATAACGCTGGTCTAATTATTTCTGTGACCACTAAGCCTGTAGTTTGTTTCCGTTCGCAAGCGCAGCCATGCTGAGCTTTCAGCTCAGGTGGGGTGACGACACTCTTGGAACCTTGGTCGTGGTCAAGGGTGATGCTATTGTATACCTGTGTAGAACTCGGGAGATAGTTATAAATGCCTGTATGAAGATTAAGAGTTGACAAATTGGGATGGGTACCTCAGCTGGGATGAGCCGAGGGTGAAGAGTGGCGGAGTGTCAAGGCGGCGATGACGTTAATCAGTATCTACTTTTTATAACAGGTAGGAATAAGATGAGAAATAATAGCTAGAAATAACTAGAAATAGCTTCAAGTATAAGTGATATTTTCATTCTTAGATATCTGTCTTGCTTAACCAGGTAGGTATCAGGCACGTGAGGGATAATTTATTCGCAAACAGCGATCAGAAGAGAAGCCAGAGCAGCTTCAATCAACCTCCTGTGAGCTTGAACCCGATCATCATGCGGTACACAGCATGAATAGTCGCCTTTCTCTTCATATAATCACCAAACGGGTGGCTAGGATGGGCATTCGCATACTTTATGCGAGCCGTCTGTTATGGGAGACACAAAGACATCACTGGGCTACAACAAGATTCTAAACCCTCCGATAAATCTATATACCTAGCTTAACTATCCAAGATGCCGTCTGCTCCATCAAGGCCAGGTCGCTTCCGCGGTAATAAAAAACACGTTCCTTTTCACATCTCTAGGATTATGGACCCAATTCCAACACAGTTGGCTAATTTGACCATGGTTTTCAGTCAACCATAGCTTCATTCCTCCCGGACAGTTATTCAACCAAGGACCAGGGCTCGGGCAATCAGCTTCCCCCCATAGGCGGTTGGCGGCAACCAACCCGTCAATGAGGTTCCACGGTTCGCTCCCATTTCTGCTACCGAGACACAGAGACAATGGAGGCTGCGACACGTTCTGTACCCCCAATTCGGCCACTAAGAAAGCTTCTCGGGTCACACTTTCCATAGCTTCTCCACCGTTGACCATCCAAGACCCGATGAAGCGGTCTAAGCGACTCGATATTCCACCGACCGTTCAGTGAGATTTGGGATGTGAATCGTCGAGTTGCACAATCTGCAGAGGCATCAACCTGATACTTCAAGCCGCTGACAAATGTAATTCTTTGTTCCGGTGATCTCGCCTCAGCAGCACTGCCGATTGTGGCTTTGAGACAGTTGTTTGAAGTAGATTCAAAATGCCGACGTGTATGACGCTTTGGCCTGAACTGGTCCAGGCCAATGTACGACGACTCATCGAGGCTACTTTGGATCTTCATAACCTCAAATCTGGGGTTATAGATGTGTGCAACCTTTGGCGAAACTTTGTAGGAGTCGGTTCGGAGAGTGTCCCTTGAGCTCGGAATCCGATACCCGGCCAACACCTCGAGGTCGGCTGGACCGCCTCGAGCGTACTTGTTAGTCCAAGTGGCGAAGCATGAATGAGGTATCGCGGAGTTGGACACTCCATAGAATACCGGCATTGTATACGACGGAGTTTGGAAGGAACAAGTAGGTAGTCACGGCGGCCGAGGCCCCGAGGTGTGGTTCCAGGCGACGGCCCGACGGCTGGTGCTCAGTCTCACGGTGTTCCAATGCCCCGGAACTGGTGAGATTCTTCAGATCCAGGTGCGGTAGTGCAGGTTTAGGCAACTAAGACATGAAATGGTCGTGTGGCAATCATAGTTAAGTCGGAGTCTTGAGCTCATACAAGCCATAGCCGCCGATTAACCACGTAGCTACGTGCTGCAGAATCTTGGCAAAGTCTCACTTCTAGAACATGCAGATCAGGGTGCACAAGGTATGTATGTTGTACCGACTGATTCCTTCGATCCTTAGTAGTAGTACGGCAAGGATGTTCACTTATTTCGCAGCTAGTGTTGAGTTGGGCAAAACCATCCTAGTTTATTCAGTTACATCTGGCCAAGCTAGTCCCCCTAGGTCCATACCAAGCCATGGATAGAAGTTACTTCGTTTTCGGTGTTATCTAGGCGGCTGAGAGATTTAATCTCCAGGAGCTTGTCCATCGCCAATTCGGAAGGGTGAAGCTCAAGACTATTGCTTCATCACCTTTATCTCCATCTCGGATCCCGGCATGAGTTTGAGACTCCTGTTGTGGAGCCCATCACTTCAATCCCTCGGTGTCTCCATCGGTTAGGGCTGGGCTCTGCATCATGCATAGGTAGGATGTGTCCGACCTCAGCCTGTTCTGAAATGTCTGTCTTAGTTATGCGACTCGGGTCATTCGGTTCATTTATCTTGGTCGTTACGTAAAACTGCAACGGTACGGTATCCATGCTCAAGTTCCTTGCCTTACGCACGGGATGGAGATTATCCTACCACATACTGGCGAAAGCTGGTCAGCGGTGCTCTCTCACTGACGAAGGATTTCCAGGGAATATGCTGGCTTTGTTGAATATAAATAGCCCGCAAGTTCCTCGTCAAACTACGAACTGAGCTGGGTCAGAACAGACCGAACTCATCATCCATTATTTTCTATCGCACTACCCACTTTTGTGGCTACAACCATCTCAACAATGAAGTTCTCTCTCCTCTTCCTCAGCATCGCCGCCTTCTCTGCGGATACTATCACTGCCAAGTGTGCTAGAGATGGGCAGAGATGCGTCGCAGGCGACCCAGTCCTGTGCGAGTGCGGCGGAGGCCATCTTGTACGTCTTGTGTGACATTAAATGTTTTTTTGTTCTAACAAATTGGCCTCACAGATGCAATGTGTCCAATCTCATAACAGTGAGTCTCGATTCCTCCCAGATGTCCAGGAAAGATGTGTCCATTCACATCTCATCGACTACCACATTTCAGATTCCTCCTTGCAGGCGAGACAGTGTACTAACCTGTTCCTTTAGGGGATTACTTTTATGCGAAGGGGTTCAACTGTCCCAAGCGTGGAAATGCGCTTCAGTGCGTCGACGGGCATTGCAATGGGTGATTTTGTCTCATTTCGTTAGGCTGTGAGATCGATAGGGGGTCAGTGTGCAACAGAATTATTATCTCCCCTGCTCAATTCAAGCCTGACTTTTTTCTAATTGGCACATGATTTTGATTCAATGCTCTGTGCCATCAACCTCTCAGCTTCTAACCACGTAGGGGTTGCCTTGAGACAAGGCGAATGCCTCAGTTCGAAAATATTAGCCAACCTTTTTTTTCCCCCTCTATAATCCCTATTCAAAATTTCAAGGAAATCTTTTAAGTACGAGTTTCTGTATAATTACATGTGGTCCATTTCGATATCACGACTTTTGTTATCTTGCCACGTAGCCAAGTCGCCGTTAAGCAAAGCCGACAGTGGCTCCATATCGTCAGTCGAGCGATCACTTGATCTTGTGTATATAGTAGACGAGCCGTGTGACGCTGGTGCCATCTCAGAGTCCCATTTGGCGTGCTCCCTTAATTCGGCCACATTGGCAGACCCTGTGTCTGAACGGGGAGCTGCGGGTATGCCATAGACCACCAAGTTGAATATGGGCTTCAAAGATGGCAGACAGGCTTAAAACACATTAGGGGAAAATGCACGTCATGGGAGTTGGCAGCTCACCGCAGATAGTGGACACGTTGAGCTCGACCTCTGTCCAAAGCACACCGTCCACGTAATTCCATGTGACGTCCACCGGATTACTGAGATTCGTTTCGAGTCCCAGCCCTAGCCGTGCTGCAGACACTGCTGTGACACTATCAACGACCACGATTGTTAGCAAAGGTCAAGTGGGAGTTATAAAAGGGTCATTCTTACAACAGACCAACGGCAAAAATACCCAGAAGAGCAATTTTATGTGCTCTCTGGAGATGCAGGACCCATATACTTGGGAGAGGAACAACAAGGATGAGCAGGTCGATAATGCTGTTTGAGATGGCATTGGCCATGAAGAATTCTTTCACGTCGACCATGCAGGTATAGTTGATCAAGGGATCGTCAAAGTCAAACCTGCGCCAGAATGCAGAAGGCGGTAGGCACTCGAATGTACTGACAAGGAACTGAGAAGGTGTTAGATATGACTCGAGGAGAGTAGAGACAAGGCTCACCACGGCAATCAGCCAAGACGTGACAATAACGAACATTATCCAAATCACCAGTCTAATCCTTCCCGTGGCTCCAAATACCCGCCAGTAGAGTGCAAGAATAGACCATTTGATCATAGCCATGCCTCCACAGTAGGCGTACTGGCCTATGAAGATGCCCAACATGTATGACTTCAATGCTCCGTCTGGTGCCACCCAGATGTGTTTGCCAAAGCCATGCGAGCCCACTGTAGCATACCTAAGTCAGCGGCAGTGAAAAGACCAAGACACAGCAACTGACAGAAAACTACCGCATCCATCAAATAGGCCCCTGTCCACAGCTATCCGTCGCATTAGCTCTGTCTGCTTCGTTACCAAGAAGCCGTTTGTGATGATCATACCTGCGCGGCGATGATAAGCCAATCGTCCCACCATAAATCGTTTCCCATTTTCTTCCTTGCCAAGACGCGTAAAATAATCGTCGCAACTCCGAGAACCCACGTTGTGACGGAAACTGCAATCAGAACCGGAAGCCTGTTGGCGTCCAAGTTGACGCCTTGAGGAGGCTCTCCGAAGACGGACGCCATCTCAATGCCACGCCACAACGGCAGAGAAAGGAAACATAGCCGGATAATTTTGAAACACGCGCAAGCCATGTTATATACCAAGGTCGCGGAACCAGCATTCCAGCGTTAAGGTTTCTCCAACGCCATGCACGCTCAGACATGACGGTGATTGGGTTCTCACAGGCAGACGGATGGTGATCTAGATTACGATTGGATGACAACAGCATCTAATGCCAGCCTCGATCTGCCGGAAGAGGTAACCGGTGGCCGGTAGTCTCATGCCACGAAGGCTTATACACAAGATAGATCTTACTCGCAGCAATAGACCAGGGCAGCCGTCCGTCCCATTGGGCCACGATGAAGAAGAACCGAGCGGATGGAACCGCGGATCTTGAAACCCGTCAATAGTTTTGTTTTAAAAAAAAAATGACGCCATGTCCAAACGCCTCTCATCTATTCCAATTATCAGGGCGTAGCGGGAAGCCGGCTGACGAATTGGAAATTTTAAGCTTTACTCAGTGCACAAAGACAACATCCGAGGGCCGTAATTTCTACACCTTCCGCGGTCAATTTGGTCCCCTTAGCAGCTTATGAACCTCCAAACCAGGCACTGCCAGAACACACATAACACTGTTGGGCGCTGAGGTGAAGAGGAAATGTACCTCGTCATAAGCTGTGGCTTGAATCCATTTCAACCTCCAGATCGACATTCTGCTATCATTTCTTCATATCTGCCCCCATATATGCCTTGCTTCAACATTGCTGCGCGATAGGGACATTGCCGGTTGGGCGCCAGTCATGTTTATGAGCATTCTCTGATTCTCGGCAACCATGACTCCCCAAAGCTGTGTTCTTTTGCTGATGTGTTTCCTCTGATCCTTCTGAGGGTGGCAGAGTTATGATACTAATGACTCCCCAAGCCATCCAGTGTGTCGACTAGACGTAATGATCTTCAGTCTCCATAATTACTTGCTCCGCGTGGAAATCTTACGAGGTCCTTTAGGAGAAACTACCAATTGCAAGAAAGTAACCACCCCAAGCGTCGTTCGATTACTCAGCCACTTATTAGTATACCCCCATTCCCGAGCGGGGTCACGATGTCGCAATTCGCCAAGATATCAGACAAAGAGGCCTTCTATTCCGTCTCTTCAACTTACAACAACCCTTCACACAACACAACATGTCGATACACAAAGATCACGACGACTCCTGGCATGGAGTCATCCGTCTAGGCGGCGAGTTCCCTCCCGAGCCCGGACGTTACCACCTGTATATTGGTCTGTTCTGCCCATTTGCCCATCGCGCAAACCTCGTTCGCCATCTCAAGGGTCTCGACTTCATCGTCGACATTTCTATTGTAAAGCCGTATCCTAAAGGCGACGATAAAGGCTGGCCTGGGTGGCAATTTCCGAGCTCACCTGATGATCCCTACGAGGGCGCAACGGAGGACCAACTCTTCAAGTCGAAATTCCTCCACGAGGTCTACTTCAAAGATGACCCCGAGTACAAAGGCAGATACAGCGTTCCTCTGCTATGGGATAAGAAAGAGAACCGGATTGTCAATAATGAAAGCGCCGAGTTACTCCGATGGCTGCCACACGCATTCGACTCGATCCTCGGCAATGACAGTCCCAACCGAGACTTGGATCTTTACCCAGAGCACCTCAGAAGCAGCATTGATGAGATCAGTGTGTGGATGCAACGAGATCTCAATTCCGGTGTGTACAAAGCTGGGTTTGCGACAACTCAACAGGGCTATGACGACAATGTGCCGACAGTGTTTGCGGCTCTGAACAAGCTGGAGGACCTGATATACCAACACAAGGGCCCATATGTTCTTGGGAAGGACTTGACGGAGATCGATATTCGTGCGTATGCCACGGTTGTCCGCTTCGACGCTGTCTACGTTCAGCACTTCAAGTGCAACCTGGGAACCATCCGTGCCAACTACCCCGTCATCCACGAATGGCTCAAGAACCTGTACTGGAATGTGAAAGGTTTCAAGGAGACTACGGACTTTAGGCATATTAAGGAGAACGTATGACAGTACGCCAACAACCACCCGACTCAGGCGCTGACTGTGAACATAGTACACCAAGAGCCACTACAAGATCAATCCATTGGCCATCACTCCTCTGGGCCCGTTCCCTAACATCGAGGAACCAGTCGACTTAGACTTTAGCAAGCTAAGGCCCGGAGTGATTCGGCACCCTGCTGTGCTTAAACGCCAGGAAGAGCTATATGGACAGGTCACTAGTAAATTTTAAGAGCATGGCTCTGTGCAGGAATTGGAGAGAACCTCCAGACTCAGTGAATATCTTAGCAATTGCTTTGAGTCATGTCCCAGGTGGCTCAGTCCAATGTATCGGTAGTTGTAGTTATCTCGGGGCTATCTGCAAGTGGCCTGCACGTAGCGCATTGAGGAAACTGTCACGTAATATATGCAAATCGAGTCTTACATGCGTCCTCTAACTTCTTGGCTGACGCCACTCTGTCGTTTGTTTCCCAAAGCCGTGGGCTATCTGACGCGTTCAAGTATGTTACATGTCATAGCCAAATATGCAGAATGCCATTGATCCTGGAGGTAACGCGCGGCCCTTTCTTTGTCCATGATCGCATAGGGATATCCTAGAGGCAGCTCCAGAGTAGCATCTAGATGCATGTCACATTGATCAATATCCCAGGCAATTCAAGATCAGCCAAAAGTCATTCACAATCACACATCTCCAGACATTCAGAATTGGTTGCTCACGCTCCTTCGAATTTCATTACAGCGGCTATTAAAAGGCTTAAGGACAGTACAAGAAAGGTAACATGTGACAATAAAAATTTTTTACCAAAGCCAATTCCAAGCAAATACATTAAAGAAGTGTTCCGTCGCTGAGGCTCTGTTCGGAATCTAAAGGATAGTGCTCAACCTCTCACCATGTCATCACGCCGTGAAAGCTGCTCCAGCTCCCAGACCGAGGCCACACTCGGTCAGTTGCCCGGCTTCTCAAGATCAGAGATCTAGTAGCCGTAAGAGCCAGAGCCGCCGTACTGGCTGCCAGACTCCTTGCCACCGTTGCCACCGTTGCCGTAGGCAGGCTTCTCGTAAGAAGGCTTCTCGTTGGAGGGCTTCTCGTAGCTGGGCTTCTCGTGGGAAGGCTTCTCGTGCTCGCCCTTGTTGCCATAGCTGGGGTAGCTGGGCTTGGAAGGCTTCTTCTCACCACCCTTGTTTCCGTAGCTGGGGTAAGAAGGCTTGGAGGGCTTCTCGTGCTCCTTGTTCTCATGGCCGTACTCGGGGTAGCTGGGCTTGGAAGGCTTGGAAGGCTTCTCGTGCTCACCCTTGTTGCCGTAGCTGGGGTAAGAGGGCTTGGAGGGCTTCTTCTCCTCCTGGCCGTAGCTAGGGTACGAGGGCTTGGAGGGCTTCTTCTCCTCCTTCTTGTGCTCGGGGTAGCTGGGCTTGGAGGGCTTCTTCTCCTCCTGACCGTAGCTGGGGTAGCTAGGCTTGGACGGCTTCTTCTCCTGGCCATAGCTGGGGTAGCTGGGCTTGCTGGGCTTCTTCTCACCACCCTTGTTGCCGTAGCTAGGGTAGCTAGGCTTACTAGGCTTCTTCTCCTCCTTCTTGTGCTCGGGGTAGCTGGGCGTCTTGGGCTTCTCGTACTCCTTGCCCTGGTTTCCGTAGCTGGGGTAGCTGGGCTTCGAGGGCTTCTTCTTCTCACCACCCTTGTTGCCGTACTCGGGGTAAGAAGGCTTCGAAGGCTTCTCGTGCTCCTTGTGCTCGGGGTAGCTAGGCTTGCTAGGCTTCTTCTCACCGCCGTAGCTAGGGTAGCTAGGCTTGGAGGGCTTCTCGTGCTCCTTGTTGCCGTACTCGGGGTACTCGGGCTTCTTGGGCTTCTCAGGCTGCTTGTTGCCGCCATACTGACCAACGTTGCCGTACTCGTTCTTGGGAGCCTCGTAGCCACCGTACTGGGTGGGGGCACGGGGCTCAACAGCCGGGGCGGCCATGATGCCCGTGGTGAGGGCGAGAAGGGTAACAGCGGAGAACTTCATCTTGACTGATGTTGAAGTGTGTGTAAAAAAGAGAAAAAGATATTGTTCGTCTGTGAAAGAGTGTGGAGAAGTAAGGAGGTTTGGAGAAGAAGAGGTAGGTGGGTAAGGAAGAGACGCTGGTGAGGAGTGACCGAGATGTGAATTCTGGAGGAGGAACTGCTCGCCTTTATTCTTGACGATGAGTCCTCACGATGAAGTCCCGAGAGCGAGGTCTGGCTCCATGTCGCCATAATCTCGCTTGACGGCTCATGTCTATGACGGCGCCTAGTCCCTGACCCCTTGCCCGTCGATAGTTGGCTTAGTCTAATCTTAGAAATCCAACAATATGCATCGTGATGGCTCGTTTCAGGACTGTGATCGGCCAAGACGGGACATAGTGTTGGCGGGATCAGCAAGTGCCGTCCCCGTCAGATGCGATTGGCCCCATCCGGAAGGGCGTCTGGCAGTTTCTGTCCCTTCTGTCAACGGCTTTTGCTCCTGACAATCGCGTTGCCGCCGCCGTATTTTGCATCATCTCCCGAATTGCAACTCCTGTGGTCATGGTTGCGTTGCAGTTCAGTTGGTGGCTTGCCGAATCTAATTTGCCTTTGCCCACAACGTGTTCGTGCTAGGCTTGTTAGTGAGGGCCCCTGTCCGCCCCGGGCGGCTCTAGAACCTCAGCTGTCCCCTGAGGCTGACCATAGGGTCGGCTGAAGGCCCATGCTTGCCCCTGGCTAGTCATTGCGGGGGGTGTGGGAGGTGGGCTGCCGATCTGTTTGCTTGGCGATGTCTTCCTTGCGCGCGCCAAGGGGGGAAACAAATCGAAACAGCCATCACGTCAACACGGCATGAGCCCAAGCTGGCCAATAATTGCCAGCCAGCAAAGACAGGCGGCACGGCAAGGCCATCTGCTGGTAAGCCACCTTGTACGAGGTGAACGGTGGGTGCACTTGTTGCGGTCGCGCTTTGTTGGTCCAGTGAGACACACATGGGCAATTGGCTCGCAAGTGTTTTCCGTTTCAGGTGCCTGATGTTTTCCGCCCAGCTGAAAGCCGCCTACCTGCCTACTGGCCGTCGCCCAGGCACGAAATCGATGCATTACCAATTCCGTGGCTCAATGTGGAGAGACTGTCTCACCCATTGGATGGAAATAACCCGAAAGACAAGCCACACCGGACCCCAACGGTCGGACGGCGTTGAGAGCCCTCGTATTCTCCTCCTGGATCCGCCGCCCATCTCGCTCTAGCCCCAGCGCTAATGGGGACCCAAAGTCGCCTGGAGCGCCAGGCTGGGCGTCTAACCCCTGAGCCGTTCATATGGGGATCCGAACTTCCGAGAGCCCAGAACCAGATCGCTCAAGCGCCCTTAGCCCGGGGTTACTGCAGCTCGTGACCGCAGCGGTACGCTTGCTTTGCTGTGCTGTGCTTTGCTTTGCTTTGCTTTCCCCTGGGCTCAGGCGGTTACACCGGGTCTCCGAGTTCTCAACCAGGCCTGGGCCCAGCTCAACAACACATGCATAGGATCAACCATATCTGAACGTAATCATGCAGACGCCGCTCTCTTTCGCCATTCATGCCGCTCCGCTGTATTGCTTTATCCATGCCGTCGCGATTGGTGCCCGCTCAGGCTTCGTGTTGGTCCATGGAGAATGAATTCGCATCTCGTAGTTGTTGGACCGGGCTGCGCTGCTGTGCAACCGACTATCGAAAGCCTCCAGCCACGACGAGAATGGCGATAATATCAAGGCATGTTGCCTAATCTGTCGGCGGCATCAAAGACTCCGGCAGTCCCGAAATGATCGGCAGTGAGGCCCTGCTGTTGGGTGCCTATCACGCTCCCACGTTCCACAGGGGACAGCAAGGTCTTGCCATGAAAACAAGCTTATTGCCAACAGTTGCTTATTTTGGACATGTTGCATGCACCGCTGCGGTCGACATCAGAAATATGATGCACCGATCCATGCAGTCATCCGCTGTCAGCGAGGAGTAGTGTCCACCGGGATCTACAGACTCCTGCGGTTGAGAGCTCGCTCACCGCATTCATGGTCAGCTAGAGCTACGCTACCAGTTGTCATAATCTTACCTTTGCTGTCCGTCGGAACCCGGAAAGTAGAGTCTTTTCTTTTCTTTGTCATGTGGAACAGTTAATCAATGCACAGGGCGCGGAGCAAACAGGAACAGGTCACAAGGACCTTGACATGTTGCTGCGTGTACATGTACACGCCGCGCGGATAAGGCTGGTGTTTCTTGATGTGCAGAAAATGGGTAAAGGTACTTTATCGGCAACATTGGGCACTGGCCAGTGTCGAGAGGGTACAAATTCAGGGACCACAGTATAACATTTCCCGACCCCTGAGATCCAGAGCTTATCTTGGTTTAGCGCAAGAGATATCCGACCCTCCAACTCTGCTGAACCTGTCCAATGAAGTGCTCGCTGTGGAGAACTGCTGGTCGATGTAGGGTAAGCCGTAGTCAATGACGACGAGAAGGACAGCCCGGTGGAGAGCCGTTGGGGAGAGAATGTTCCAGGACAATGAATCTCATGATATCATCTCTTGATGCAAGTCGAATCATAGGTGGGCGTGATGACGACGACTGAATGCCCTAGTTGTTGGCGGATGTTGTTGTTATTGACGTCTGACTTTGGCTGCATGATGAATTGGTGGGTGCTTCTCAGCACACCATTGCGACAACAAGGTTAAGACATTAGGTCTTTGGCGGATCTGATCTAATCGTGGACAAGCAACAGTGCACCGGTTTCGAGATGTCCTCATCAATTAAGTTTATGTCGCCAGGGGCGGTGAAAGCGAGCTGCTCTATTGCCGGCCGTGGTGGCTTTCGACAACTCACGGGCTGTCAATCAAATCAAGCATGGAGAAAAGAAGGTTCTTGATCCTGCCCACGCATAGTTCAACTAAGGTGGAATTACTTGGTCGAACACAAAGCTCGGAAACGTTGGAGACGTTAAACTGCAGTCTCGTTATGCGTACACTACCACAGCTCGTGGCCCACGTCGGTATTCCTCGAAGTATTGCACAACAGCTCTTCGATGTCACGAAGCCTTGATCCCAGTTGTCGGATTTGCACACCATTCATTTCCAGCCGCTGCAGCTTGACACTCGACAGGGCCGTGTGAAAGCCGGAGACCCATCCCCTGCAAAGGGGGCTGTTAGTGAGGTTCATGACCCTGTGGGGTTCTACATAGATTTCTATCGATTCAATTGGCTACCTAAGCCATGATCAAGTACTCCCTAAGATTGCTTGCAGGGATGGGTCGGAAATCGGAAATCTCAAGATTGAGAGCTTGAGCTTGAGCATCTCGACACCGTCAATTTTAGATCGCTGTCAGAAGGAGGACTTTTGGAATCACTCAGGGTATACCGGACGCTGCTACTGCACCTCGCATGCTCTTCCATCTTGAGTTAGATGCAGTTACTGGTAATTACCCAAGTGGCACAAAGCCTCACTGGATCTTGATACGAAGGAGGCAGGGCATGGCAGGGGTAAGAAATTAGCGTGGCACTTTGGCTAGAACGCTCCTTTTCTAAGCTCACCGTTCCATCGCATGGGACGCAATTAAACAATCTCAAGGGTCCCGGGTCTGTCGGCCGGCGCACGCCTGGAATACTTTATTCTAATCCGCGGGCGTGCTTGTTCTTGAAGACTTTATAGGAGCGACGAAGAAGTTTGGCTTGAAGAGCGCGGCCGCGGTTGAGAGAAAAGACCGCGAACCCCTTTCGCAATGGAACCCTATATTTCTATTAATATTACCCAATCGTGGTGAGAGACCAATCATATCTCAACCAGGTTGGAATAATTTTATGAAACTACTCTTGCTTGTGTGATTGAATGCCCAGATCTCCAAAGGTATGACCGCATGGAAGCAGGTGCTATGAGAAGCTGAACAGTTGTGCTTCTTTGCACTGCATTGAGGGTTTATGCGAAATCTGTTCCAGTGGCTCGGGATAGGCTGTTGACACGTCTTGATTCAATGCGCCGCTTGCATCTGTATATAATTATATCTTGCATGTCGGTACTACGGAGAAGGTTGGATAGCAGTTGTAGCACAACTTCCGCTACACGACTTAATTCGCTATGAAATCCCCGATGGATGTAGCCACGCCTATCAAATTAGTAAATACGGGTTAATTGTGAAAGGAGACAAACGCTACTGTGGTGCTTCGGTTTCGCACTCGCAACCGGAAAGTCCGGAATAGCTCTGAGCATTTGCATTTCTTCGTATTGCCGCGCAAGCCTCGACTGAAGGTTCAGAACTATCCGGCTTCGCCAGGTATCATTCACTTTATTCCCAGGGTGCAAACTTTGTGCCTGAGAAGGAACGAAAACTGCACTGCCGAGATAGCCGGAAGTCTGTCCATAGCTTACAGACCTTTGCCTTGAGTACGAGATAATCCGAGAGCGATCCACGACCGTTTCTACGAACAAAGTTTAGTTATCGCGAATGTGGGTTAGTTCATTCAACCATGAGGCTAGAACTACTACGGTTGCGACTCGGCTAAGGAACACATGACTTCGACAACCTCCTTGTAGAAGGCACGTATCACCGACTCATTCCTGTGCTCAAGCTCGCCATCCAGACACCTCAGTGACGCTTCCTGATACCCCGTTCCCATGAAATGAGCCAATCTGTCTTCGACCTTTCCTATAATGACCTCCCGGAACATGGTAGGATTCTCGTCGTCGCGACGTAACCCCCAAGCCAACCGCCATAGCCCGACTTCAACGAGGACAACTCCGAGGCTGTAAATGTCAAAACCCTTGCGGAATGACTCTCCGGGGATTCCTTGAGCTGAGGGGTGTCGGTACAAGTTGAAGCGCACGCTCTGTTCCGGCTTTTCAGTAGTCTCATCGTTGGAATCTGGACGTGAAAATTCGAATCCGACGAGGTATGGCCGAGACCAGATTGGTCGGTCGCCTCTCATCGGGAACAAGATGTTATGACTGCGGATACTCTTGTGAAGCCATCCTGAGGCATGCAGAATGGCGAGAGAGAGAGCGAGCGAGTAAGCGATGCGGTATCGATCCCCCAATGTGGGTAGTGTCTCCGGTGTAGGACGGTCAAGCAGCGACTTGAGAGATAGCATTCTCGACTTTCCCCCAATATCAGCCGGACACTCAAACACAAGGCCGTATCTACTCCTCTCAGTATCATCAAAGACCCCTAGACAGTTGAGAGTGAGCAGCTCCTCTGGCTTCGAGTCGGCGTGCAGAAGGCGTGCGATATTCTGGATTCTGCCTCTGAGTCTGATGCCTTTCTTCCCCTTCCAGCTCAAGTCGTATTGTTTCCACTCAACAACCACGGGGACCTCTGAGTCAAGGGTACCGAAGCTTCTCAGTCCGCCAGCGATTTCATCATCTTTCGTGATCTTGACTCTGCCTGGGCGAACCGTGAGGTCTGCGCTCCAAGAAGTGTTCTTGAAAGTCGATACTCTATCCTCTAGGTCTTTTTCCAAGTCATTCCCAAGTCGTCGAAAAGTGATAGCTTTTCTGAATGTCTCAGGCCCCAACGTGTCTTGAGTAGTGGTCTTTTCTCCCAAGAGAAACTGTGCGTCGGAATCGATGTGTTCTAACGAGAGCACGGTCTGGGAAACCACCACGTTCGGATCTCGAGTAGGCAGTAGACGATAGAGGTCGTTCAACACAGCGCTAATCTGCATCAAGGTCTTGTCGTATTCGGTCGCTCCGCTAGTGGCCAGCTGCAAACGTTCCAGCGCCTTCTCTGGCCTTTTCGATGCCTCGCGGAGAGGCTCCAATGTTTCGAGCAGAGTTTTAACCGTCATTAGCGAGGCGAGAACCGCATCTTGGTGTCTCTGGAGTATCCGTTGCTTCTGAATATCGGATCGCCCTGATATGGGGAATTGCAACCAATCTCTCTGCCACTGGTCTAACAAAGCCTCTTGGAGGATGAGTTTCGTGCGCAAAAGCCCTAGGTAGCCATCGAGGCCCCGAAGCGATTTCCAAAGGCCATAGATCTTTGAGCAGGCCGATAGGACATCAAGAACACCACTGAAGGCTCCGATCGCGAGGCCGGCCGCTCCGACCTGAAAGTCGAGTTCATTGCTGGCCATCGAGCTCACTGTATTGCTGCTTGGAAAGTAAGAGTGATCGGAAGGAGATGAATCAGTCTTGTAACTGAGCTGGTGGTTGAGAGTTGCAAGAAATCCGACCACATTACGCGTTGGGCTGTCGACGTCTTGGCAAGGACAATTAATAATCCGGGAGCAATGCAGGCTGGCAGGCTCGGAATATGTCGACGCCCGACGAGGCTGAGCATGGAATTCTCTGGTGACCATGGCATGTTGGCCTCTCCAGTGGATAATTTGAGGGACATCGCCGTCTTTCATCTCGTTGCCGTCTCTAACACTTCCATGGAGTTCTCTTCTGCGTTCACCTTCAGAGAGCGGTCTCGCCAAGAGGAAGACTCAGCTGAACCAGACCACGCTCTTCCTCAGACGATCGGCACAAACTGCCCCCATTTTGCGGGGTTTATGGCTGTCTGCTTCTCAAAGGGCCAAAACGACTTGGGATTACATCCTGTAATCACGAATACGCTCCCCGACTTTGAAGATGTGTCTCTAGGTGGTGGCTCATTCGATGTTCGCCAAGTCAAAGCCTCTTCGTTTCCCATTGGTCTTAGTAGTGATATCTTCACTCACCGGAAATATGTCATCGTCAAGCACCCTCGGGTTTATGATGACAGACCCGTCTCGTTCGGCGATATTGCCCTTGAGCTGCAGATTTTGCGTCATCCTCCCCTTCGGACGCATGAGAACATCGTTGATCTACTGGCTGTCATGTACCACGACACGGGAGATGACCAAGGAACCAGGGTTTTGCCAGCCCTAGTCCTCGAATATGCTGAATACGGTAGCGTCCGGGCCTTCCAAGAAGCGAATTATGCGACCTCCCTCGAAGAGAAATTGGACATTGCTATCGATACCGCCAAAGGACTCGAAGCTCTTCACGAGTCTGGAATCATCCACGGCGATATTAAACCTTCCAATCTCCTCGTGTTCAAGCACCCGAGTCGAAAATATGTCGTCAAGCTCTCGGACTTTGGATTCTCAATGCCGATAGAGGGTGGGCAGTTGATAGGCAGCACGGAGATGTACCGAGCTCCTGAGACCGAAGGGGGACCGTTGCCAAGTCACCACCTGCGCCAACAAGACATTTACTCTTTTGGACTTACTTTATGGACAATCCTTGGCGACGGGTTCCCTTTCTATGGCTCCATCCCGGAGGATGAACGAGTCGAGAATGTGAGAAAGATGAAAAGGTCAAACATGATGGCGAGTCTATCAGCGATGAACGTGCTTCATCGTCTGCGCAACGATGGTTATCCTCTGATGATTCTTTGCAAAGTCCTCGTTACCTGCTTACAGTATTCACCGGCCAAGCGCTTCAAAAACATGACCAAGATCATTAGCCTCCTCGGCAACCTTCAGGCAATTGTCCAGAACAAGAACCAGCACGACACTCCAGACTCCGAAGGTCTGAGAAATTCCTGGAAATCGCTGCTGAAACTAGCATCCGACGTCAAACCTCCAGCCTCACTGGAAGAAGCAGCGGAACAAACCGCGTTGGGCGGCCTTGTCACGCTGGGCTCGGCCTTCCTCAACCGGGAGGTTGGACTGGAAGGATTCAACATAGAGCTTGACTCCAATCAGTTCAGCAGGATAATACTTGGGTTTGTGCCAAAAGCACATGCTCGATTCTTCTCCAACTTGGACGAGGACGAGATGCCGCTTAAAGACGCCGTGCAGCGCATGTCGAAAGAGGCGCTTGACCGAACATCGGCTGCCTTTCAGGCTGGAAATGGAGACTCGAGGCCATTCTCCGCAAAGAAAGCCACCTACTTGCTGTTAGACTGCGCTGGTTTACTGGCCGAGCCAACTGAGGATGCCGCGCGTATCAGGTGAATCACCACACCGATGCCATCCACCTGGGGAGACTAACCCGAGAGTAGAGAGACCTCCCAGCCTGGCTCGACGCCTTTGCAGCTTTTCCGAGATCGCGATTTCATCCCTGATGTGAGACAACTATCTACATGAAAACCACATATTAAACTGACCTTGTCAAGGTTTCTAACTGCTCCAACATCCTGCAAAAGGTCCCACGGATCGTTCAAGTCGCCACTGCTGAAAGCCTCAAGACCATCTTATCCAACACAAGCATCGAGACGGACAAAGCTCAGGCAGCTCTCAGCCTTGCTTGCGCTTACGTCAACGAAATTGGAGTTGACTACGACCTGAAAATCGCAGCGGACTATGTTTTGCAGGCAGCACATCTAGGCTTGGAGAAGGCCCGCACGCTGTATATTGCCGTATTCTCCAAACTCCCGGAACTCGAATCTCCTGATCACGATACTCTGAGGCTGTGGCTCCTGGATTCAGCAGAGGCAGGCAGCCCTGTTGCTCTCCAAAAGCTGAAGGATTTCTTCCCCTCAGACTGGCAACAAATGTCACAAATGTTTCAACAAAAGGAAATGAAACAAGCCAATATTGCTCCTGACACGTGCGAGGAGCTATCGTCTTTGATATCAATTCTGTCCCTGGATGAGTTCGGGCTCGCGCAAACCCAAACCTTGCTCCACTGGAGCATTGTACAGGACAAGCCTGAAACCACCACCTCCTGTCTCAATCAGGACCCTGGCTTAGCCGAGAAGCCATTCCAGAATGGCGAACCCCCTTTGATCACAGCTGCTCGGCTAGGTCGCAAGCGCATAGTTGAGGTAATACTGGGGCATCCGCAGTGTGGCAACCTTGCGGCGCTCGCCGATGAGAAAGGCATCACACCTCTTCATTGGCTCTGTTCATTTCCCGATGAGGATCATCAAGAAGTGTCGGCTTTGCTTCACAGCAAAGGAGCTGATCCAAACTCTCCCGCCGTTTACATAGCAATTTCACTATACGGAATTAGGCTATGTGAGGATAGCCCATGGGCATTTACACCGCTGCATTGGGCAGTAATCCAGAACCGTCTTTCTGCTGTCAACGCCCTGATGGAACTCGGCTCCGATCCGAATTTTACAATGGAGTCAATGGACGGAGAACAAATGAACCTATCCCCGTTCGAGCTGTCTTGCCGTTTCTGCTACTCTTCGGTAGTGATCCGTTTTCTTCAAGAGGAATCTGTCAGAGAAGTGGTGAACTCACCGAGACCAATGATTACTGGGAAGCCTGTCCTGATACGGCCTCTTTTTCACCCTATACGAGGATATCTCCGATGGCAGCGGCTACTCAATGAGGGAGTTGAGTTTGAGGCGGAGTCGAAGAAGACGTTGAAAGCACTCATAGACAACGGTGCTACAACCGATGGCGTCTTGCAAGTCGACAGTGTCAAGATGCCAGCTGTTTTTGCAACGGCCTATCATCAATGCTCGTCTGACCTTATGGTTTCCGGGCTCGAACTAGGGTTTGCCCAGGAGATCAACGCTTCTTTCCCATCACTGTCAACTGGAGGCTCTGCAATCTTTCTGGCCATCACGCATGGCGACCGTGCAATGTTCAAAGCTCTTGTCGACGCAGGGGCTGACCTGACTGCTCTGGATGCCAACGGGATGAACCCCTTGCATCGCGCTGCTAAAGAGAGAGACGACTTGTATTTTGTCCAAGCTCTTTTGGAGAAGGGAGTGCCAGTGGACCCAGCCGATGACTATGTCCCGAGTCCTTTTTGGACGGCGACCTTCTCTGGGAACTTGACCGTGGCAAGGTACCTCTACGATCAGGGTGCCGACAGAGATCAGGTCCCCAAGTCCATAAAGAGAACTATTCTTGGCGAGATGCTCTTCACTCACACGAGAAACGCTTTGCAGCGCGTCAAGTTCCTGTTGAGTCTCCCGGAGCGTGAGGGTTCAGATGGATTCATGGCAGCCATCAATGAAGAAACCAAATACTCATTACTCCATCTTGCGATGCCCTACATCTCAGAGTTTTCCCAGGACACCGAAATCACGGGAATCATGATAGCCGAAGTCCTGCGTAAATATCACAGCCAAGAGCACCTTGATAATATCGGCGGCCCGCATGACATGACAGCATTAGCCATGGCAGCCGAGGTCGGCAACTACTTTGCTGTAAGCCGACTGTTGGAGCATGGAGCTAACCCAAACATACCCGACCAGCATGGTCGAACAGCACTGGACCTTGTTCACAAACGGTATTGCTTCCCGGAGACGACGCCGGCTCTTCGACAGGTGGATCATACAGATGAACTGCTCGTTGGAAGGATATTGAAGGCGGTGAATGAGAACACGAGTGAGCTGCTGGGTCTTCTTACTTCGCACAAGGCGGAGATTAGGACTTGGCGGCCGCCGCCATGGATGGAAAATGATTCCGGGTATCGCAATGTGAAATGGGTTGTGGATCGTCTGCGTGAAAGTCACTCTGGCGGCCAGTAGAGATTCACCGAATAGCCAATTGCAACAGGCCGTTAATGATCTGGGAATACGAAGTGTACTTAAACATGCTAGGTTGAATGAAGCAAGACAATCTCGGCTTCATCCATTAGCGAGGAAATCCATTTATAACCTCGGTCCGATGCCAGCATCGGGCCGACGGTCTAATACGCCGCGATACGGGAAGATCTGATTTGGAATCAAAAGACAGTAGCCACTTAGTGCAATTGTCTTGGAAATGAGATTGGACGCCTTGTCCTGACAGAATAACCATTTGGAATCAACCTTGATTCCAAAGAGCTTTGTACTATCGACACTCCACGAACCATTCAGCAGGATCCTTCGAAGGTCTGACCTGTGAGATAGTCACCCAGTAACTTGGTTCTTTTGAAAGCCGGATTTGGTAGAGCTTGATTCGGTGAGATATGAAATCGTGTTGTATTGCATATCAGCACACTCCGACTCTGCCAACGTGACCCTCGGACTTACTAGTTATCTGATTCCACACGATTCCAATTCCACGAGAGTACAAGCTGATTCCGTTGAAAGTTTGTAAGCTCATACAATCCGTAAACCAAGCAAGTAGCAAAGGTTTTGTCCCACAGGGCTTTTGAACACACCCAGTAGGTCACTTGATGAGCTAGTGATGTGATATAGAGTTTCATGACGATATTTAACGATATTCGTCTCTTCAGAATCTGATGCCCATCACGAGTCAATCATCCGTAGCTCACCTTTCCATCTTGCCCTTGGGTTCAGGGCAGGGCCTCTGTAAGCTACAGAGCGACAATACTCGGACACTTCGATATGGCAAAAGCCCACCCGGTCGTTGAGGAAGTCAAAGTCCTCCCCTTTGGAAGGAGTATCACAGTCGATGAGTTGAAGAGTCACGATAGTCCCGATTATGGCGTCTGGATTGCCATTTCAGGAGAGGTCTATGACATTTCTACCTTTCTACCACACCACCCCGGAGGTGACGCACTTCTTCTTGACGCAGCGGGAACAGATGTCACCGAAGACTTCTATGACATACGTATGCTCATCTCCTCGACAGGCATCGCCATGCTAACAAAACCTACTAGACTGGAAAGAGGCTGAGGATATGCTACCTTCATATCATATCGGCAAACTCTCTCCAGGTGCCAACACAGATAAGACTCTGGTGATTGAGGAAACACATGGCATCTCGTTTCTTCAGCGAGATGTCTGGCAGAAAGTAGGTTTATACGAGAAACGTCAACTTTCACACGACACCCGCCTCTTCACGCTCAAATGGGAGCATCACAGTCAAAAGTTTGGTCTGCCTACTGGCAAGCACATCTTCTTGCGTCTGAAGGATTCTGCCTCTGGAGACCTCATCACCCGATCTTACACTCCCGTTGCTGTGCGGGAGGAAAATGGTGAGATCGACTTGGTAGTTAAAATCTACAAGAAGACAGCGACTAGGCCGGGAGGCAGGATGACCATGGCCATCGACATGACGCCAGAGGGGTCTACTTTGGAGCTCAAAGGTCCAATAGGGGCTTTTGAGTACATGGGGAGAGGCAAGTGTAATATATCGGGTCGGGAATGCCACGTCAATCGGTTGATCATGGTATCGGCAGGATCGGGTATCACACCCATTCTACAGATCCTCAGCGCCATAGCAGGTGACGCCGAGGATTTGACTAAGTGTCTGCTTCTCAATGGCAACCGCCGCGAGGAAGATATTCTGTGCAAAGATCAGTTGGACTCGATGGCGGCGATGAAAGCACGGCAATTCCGCTTCGTCTACACCCTCAGCCAGCCCCACGAGGCTTGGGCAGGCCACAGAGGCCGACTTGGCCCTCTGTTGCTCCAATCCCAGATGGGACCGCCAGCTTCGGGTACCGCAGAGATGGTCCTTTTGTGTGGGCCACCAGGAATGACCGCGACAGTCAAGGATGTGCTGTTGGATGTCGGGTGGAAGGATGAGCATCTGGTCCTCTTCTGAGTCGCCAACGTTCCTAGATCCCAATACCCAGTTAGCGGTTTCTGGAATCGAAG
The DNA here is from genome assembly GCA_013623625.1 of Fusarium setosum. Taxonomy (NCBI): domain Eukaryota; kingdom Fungi; phylum Ascomycota; class Sordariomycetes; order Hypocreales; family Nectriaceae; genus Fusarium; species Fusarium setosum. Next base: position 17,042 of record JABFFE010000291.1, on the reverse strand, counting down.
CTGACATAACGATGAGACAATGAGTATTACACATGGCACGTTTCAAGTAGAGATCATAAAGGCGACCGCGATTGCAGGAAAGCAATGCTGCTATTTTCAGCAAGCAAACGAACTGGGTATCTTGACTAACACAAATCGCTAACGCTGCACCAACAAACAGGCAATAACAGTAACAACCAAGAAAGAAATGATCTTGTTGAGTTGGTCGTCCATCAAGAGTCGACAACCGGTGCCAGAATCTTCTCCATGAACCTGCGAAAAGGCCCGTCCATCCACGAGGCAAGAGTACGCAACGACTTGATCAGACGGTAGATACCCAGCAACGAGCTGGTGTCGCCAATAGAAAACAGCGAGCTAATGACAACCTGATCATCCGTATCTGTCGCAAGATGCAGCTTCCAGATGCTCCCCGCAGCAACGATCAACGGCATCCGGATATCCACAGGCGTCGCCGTAGTGGCATGGTCTGTAGGTAGACTCGAGGGATTAGATGCTGCGGCTCGGAGATAGCGCATCTGATCCATCCATGCTGCAATCCAGATGGACAATTGGGGGCGACCGTCACTTGTCGAACCCGACTTTGTTTCGATGTTGATGCCGGCCGGAGAAAAGCGGATGGGGCGGTAGGTAGTCTGGTTGATGAACTTGCGGTTCTTGGGAGCGATTGCGAGGAGTTTTCGTATGGCCCTTTCGAGGTCGACGTGCTGTGCGTGCTGCTGGGCTTTGTTGTTGTTGGTAACAAGATTGATCGAGTAGTCGACGAGTTTGCTGTCGAATTGATCGCCGCTCATGTCGACAGGTAGGAGACAGGTTTCTGGACGGGCTACAGTTCTGGACGGAGATGATACGTTAGCTAAGAGATATTCCCAATAGTGCTTGAAAGTAACTGACATGTTATGATGCCTTACGGCGGGGAGTCGTCGCAAAGCCTGAAAGAGAAGACGGCTCGTCACGCCATCGTTCCACGCTGCCTCGGACGCGCCTTCAAGCTCACAGTACTGTGATTCTTCGAGGATAAGCTTAATCTCGTCAAGCTCTCGAAGAGCGGTCTCTCTGTCAATCTCTGTGTCGCGATCCACCATCCATGGTCGTATCCTTTTGTCAGCTCCAAGGGCCTGTTGGATCTCGTCCTACAAGACATTAGCCAAAGCACGCTTCGAGGAAGCAAGGCCGCTGTACCTGAATGATGACAGGTATAATCGCCATGTTGTCCTGAATGTCCAACAATTCCTCCATTCCCTCTGGCAACGATTGTTCATTATTAAACTCGAAGGGTTTCGCAGCAAGGTACAGGTCAGCAGTCGACTTAACCGGACTCTTAGGTCGGCGAGAGTTCGTGCTTGTCATGGTCTTGCTAGTCGCTGTGCTCGACTCGGATCGCGTGGGGGATAATGGAGGAGGTTGAGACTCCCATGTTTTTCGCGACGAGGGACTCCCGTCTCTCGAGGTCAGGCTCGGTGCGCCGCGGAAGGGATGTCGACGGTGGGGGAGTTGCTTCGATGACTTTGGCGTTTCTTCGTTATCGGGGTCAAGTTCGGAGGGGTCGGGTTCAGATGTTGGTTGTTTCTGGAGACGTTTGCTTGTTCGGGTGGTTCTCGTTGGTGACGACATTGTGTAGTGGAACGGGAGGAGTTCGAGTTCTTTGGCACTCTGAACGAGCTCGCAAGGCGGAGGGAGGTGGTCGAGCCAGTTCTCTACAGAGAGAAGGGGGCTCTTCGCGTCAAACTGAAGGGAATATGACATTATTCAACAGCATCGACAATTACTCGTGTGGTCGCGCAGATGCCGACCATTGAAGGTGTCTGGTGGGACTGGAGTGGTTTGGTTTGATCAAAACCAGTTGGCACAGCAACAAGATGGTATTGGCATGTGATACGCATCACGTGATTACTTCTCCATCTCAACCATCATCACAACATGTTCAATTTTTCCACTTCACGGTGATTTAAGCGTGTTAATATTTTTTATGAAGAAATAGGCACGGATTCAATTAATTTCTCCCCACGTGTCCTGGAAGATCCTTCAATGCCGAGCCACGTCGGCAGTGACTAAATCTTAACAATGCCAAGACGACCAATGCACCTCGTGGCGGTTATACTTCAAAGCCATTTGACGGAGGGTGGCCTTGGATGGATATACTTGATGCGCTGATCCAGCCTTAAAACATACGAGCCCTATCCCATGGAAACATGACAGAGTAGCACTAGAACGCACACATTGCTTCCGGCCATTATCATTGCAGGACCAGTAGAGAAGAGCTGACAAATCTAGGGTCAATTTATCGGGTCCCCTTCCGACGTCTTTGTCTGAATCATGTTGACTGGTTGGATAAGGAGTCTTATTGGGGCACTAGGTAGTCGAACCGGGCAGTTCCCCGTCCTGCCCTGGCCATTGTGGGTGACGGAATCATGATCCGAACTGGATTCCTGGGGACCATAGTCCGGAACCACATCCCGGTAGGGTAATAAGTACAGAGGACTTGATTCAACACCGCAACAATTGAAGGGACGTGCTATTGTTTTGCATTTTTCGACCTGTAACTACTCCCTCCCTGAATTCACATGATGCTTACTGTAGCAAGACCTAGGTATGAGCTCCAGTCGGGGTGTCACCTCGTGACACATCTTCAATCCCAATGCTTTAACAAACTGTAGGCTATGGAAACGATTTCATTTCTGCATGAGTCGACCCAGACTACGCAGAATGAACTCGACAATTGTTGTGGCCGGTACAGCCAGGGAGAACATCCCGGTAGCAAAGGTTGATGGCTTCGAAGCACTGTCTGCTGGACGTCCCGACTTTGACCAATCCGGAACACCAATCAAAATCACAAAGTCTCCAAACTCAGCCTGGAAATATGGCCAAGGAGTCCATGGTCCTCGTCACACCATCAATGAGCCCCATAGGGAAATCGACCCTTATGCGGCAAACCGCCCAAAATCTGACAACTATCACCTTCTCATTTCAGGTATTGCGCCTCGACCAATTGGCTTCATCAGCACACGATCAAGCGACGGCAAGACCAAGAACTTGGCACCCTTTAGCTACTTCCAGGTTGTCGACCATGACCCCCCTCTGTTTATTGTTGGCATCGGAGCACGGGCGGGAAAACTCAAGGATACATTTCGCAACTTGAAGGAGAACGGCGAATGCGTCATCAACACTGTGTCAGAACACATGATCGAAGCTGTGAATGCTACTTCTATCGATGTGCCTTATGGAGTGTCAGAGTGGGAAATATCTGGGCTTCATGAAGCCCCTACCACAACAGTCAAGCCGTCTCGAGTCCAGGAATCGGTCTTCTCTATCGAAGGAAACGTGGTTGATATCAAAGAGCTCAGTGACTATGCAAAGCCCGGTATGGCGGCGAGTGCAGTTGTGCTTATCAAAGCCTCTCGATTCTGGATCCGGGAGGATGCGACCAACGAGGACTTTAACCACATTTATCTTGACAAGTTGCGCCCGTTGGGGCAACTTGGAGGCATGGCTTATGGGAGAACTACATCTACTTTTGAAGTATTGAGAAAGGCTTGGAAAGATGAAGAGCCCAAGAGCGAGCTGTTACGTAGACTTGGGCAGGAGATGACGGACATGTGATGCGCTTAAGGATGATTGGCTTTAGAGTATTTGAACATGAATTGAATAGAGTTGTTATCTTGTCTGTTGATATTGAGTAGGTACTTTAGTGAAATGCTCCTGTTTAAGGAAATGATTAAGAAGAGATTTTTTCCATCTATACCTAGCAGAACAATCATTGCTAATGTATTTTCTCTGATTCATTTCGTTAAAGTCGGTAGAGTTATGATATTAATGAATTACAATATATAGCTAGTAGCGGCTTGACTATTAAAATTAGCATTGCACTGGGGACTGCTCGCACCAAGTCCTGCTTGTTAGCTCAATGGTTAGCTGAAATGCTGTAGATAGCGGCCTGCTATTTCATCGAGCAAAAAGTGTGTATATGTGTATATTTATCGCGCAGCGATTGAAGGGCCCTCAAGTTGGCAACCAAGAGTCGTGGGGCATGCTAGACTAACCTTTATCTATGGTATACATCATGCTAATGATCTTCATAGAATACAAATAAAACCGCCATCTAGCATGGCAGTTTATGTGTCCACAGAGTTGGATGCAGGTAGGCTATGAGGTGAGTGGTGTGGATGCGATATGAGAGTGTTTTGTGTATGAAAGCAGCTTATGTTTGCAACTGGTCCGTTTCTACTCGAGGTCCACCTCCAGGAACTCAAATATCCTATCTACAGCCTGATTGTCTCCGTCCACGGTCCCCGCTAGATGCTCATCCACCCATCCGCGTGTGATCCCGCCGCCAAAGTCAATAATCCAAGGCTCGTCAGAATGGGGATGAATGAGAACATTGTCCGCCTTTCCATCCCCCCAAATAATGCCATTGTCATGTAGCCAACCAACTATCCGTCGAATCTGGGTCGCCCAAGCCTCCCTCCGCTGTTTCGGAATGGCTGAGATATCTTCGATCGTTGCCAACGACGATAATTCCTGCTCTTTCGGTGGTGGGATCAGTTCTTCCAAGATTCCAATGACTTTTGCGTCGTTGGGTGTCTGGATTAGACCTAATAATTTCGGCACATTGATTCGCGAGCTTTGCTGGGCGGCGAGGGCAGAAACCTGAGAGAGGCAATCGAATTCCCTCTGGAGTGATCCACCATCAAAGTCTTTCCCAACTTTTGCACACATCTCGCGCCCGTCCACGGACACATGAGAAATATAGCCATCTCCAAGCAGCTTCTCAACGATCCGAATGTCCGTGGTTTGATGCCTTGGGAGTCTGAGTCCTTTATTGACCTCGAGCTGGAATTGAAGTGGCGGAGATTCCGTGTTTGGCACCTCAAACCCAGGAACAGGGACTGCGTTTTCGTAGCCCTTCCCAGGGATCTCGGTTTTTTCAAGCCGGTGTGATCCTTCCAATAAGAGCTTTAGCTCTTCGCCAACAGTAACCAAATTAAACGAGAATTGCTGTGGGAAGAGGGCTGAATGAAGGTCGCTTGATTCCGGCATCGATGGAGGGGCGAGTTGGTCGAGAATTTGTTGTCCAGCTTCATTGATGACATCGAGGACTTGATCTCGAACTTTATCTTCTTCATCCTCATCTTCTTGGAGGCATGCCGACAAATACTTGTCGATAAGCGAGTTCTCGACTACGTTAGAAGAGGGATTTCGATCGATATTGACAACCATTCTCACGCCATTCCAGCGTACCAGAAAAGTGAGCTCGTCATTGTTACAACCGAGTATGGTTTCCTCAACGTAGTATATAGCAGGCATCCCGGGGTTAGCGCTGGTAGCCTGGGAGTGAAATTTGAAATTTGAGGGAGCTTGGTACCCAGGATGGTAGAGGGTATAGTGCGGATGATGAAATGAAGATAAGCCAAGTAAGGGCCTGCGAGGTAGTAAGCCAGTTTGCCAAATGGCGATGGATATGTTTAGCATACAATGCTTTATATCGCATCATGATAAAGCATTCGGACCTTGGACAAGCTTGCAAGAGTGGCGAGGAGGTGTGTCGGACCTCGTGTGACGCGAGAAAACGCTTGCTCGCTCACTCGGCTTACCTAAGGTCAGATATCGCTATTTGTGGCTTCCGATTGGCCACCGAGAACTTTGGCCGTTAAGTCCGCCCAGATCATCACCGCGCAGGACTCCTTATATGGCAAACTTGTCATTCTAGGGGACCAGGCAGATATATATAAGGGCGTGATTGCTGCGATGAACTTGGATTTGCTTCCTTGCTTCAAGTTTCTCACATACAGTTGACACTCTTGTTTACGCACATTTTGTTCTTTAACCAACTTTACCCTCCAAGCTTTACCCAATGCCTAGCCAAATCGATTTTGACCCTCAAAGGGACATACCATCCCTGGAAGGCAAAACGATCCTCATCACTGGAGGTACTAGTGGTCTTGGTCGTCAATCGGCATTCGATCTTGCAAGGCACAATCCATCTGCTCTGTGGATCACAGGACGAAGTGCCGAGAAAGGAGCAGCTGTCATCAACTTGCTTAAACAAATCGCACCTTCAGTCTCTGTACAGTATCTCGACATGGACCTTTCCTCGAAGAAATCTGTCCAACAAGCTGCACGTTCGTTCCTCGAAATTGCCTCCCGCATTGATATCCTCCTGCTCAACGCTGGCGTCATGAACTTGCCTCCCGGAACGACCAAGGAAGGATACGAAGTTCATTTCGGCACGAATCACATTGCTCATGCATTATTTGTCAAGATACTAACGCCGCTTCTTCTCAAAACCTGTAAGCTCGACTCGGCAAAAAACGATGTACGTGTCGTGGTGGTCAGCTCCAACGGTCACAAATTCCCACCCAAGGGAGGCATCCAGTTTGACAGCCTTATAGGCGACGGGAATGGGCTTTCCGCAAATGCGCTGTATGGGCAGAGCAAGCTCGCCAACGTCTTGTATGCACGCGAATTGGCAAAGCGATTTCCCCAGTGGACTACTGTTTCTGTTCACCCCGGCCACGTCAAGACAGACCTTCACAGGCCTACTGGAGGTGGAAGTCTAATCGTACGGATCTTCCAGAAGACTGTCTTGCCATGGATTGGCGTGGATGCTGAAGAGGGTGCCAAGAATCAGCTGTGGGCAGCCACTGCCGCAGGTGTCCGAAGCGGAGAGTATTATGAGCCTGTGGGAGTAGGCGGGAAAGCCAGCAAGTTGTCCATGGACAGCAGTCTTGCCGAAAAACTCTGGGAATGGACAGAAAAGGAGCTAGTCGTTGCTGGGCTCTGAGCGGATGGTTTATGTTTGGACTTGACAAGACATGTATGAAGTGAGAACCGAAGAGTTAGGAGATTTGGAAGACTGAAGAGTGCTAGTTTATTAGAGACCTCACCGTTGCGGTGTCATCTCGGCGTCTACAGCTAATCATCTCGGCTACGACCAGGATGTCCCATTATATCTCCGCGCTATGGCTGTAGATGTTCCATCCTTCAACTTTCGTCTACAAACAATCTCCAACTGCATGTCAAGACCACGAGGAAGCTCAACCTGCACATCATATATTCTCTGAATATGAGGGGGTGGTAAGTTCGGCGTGCAAAGCTTCTCAGTGATCCCTTGTTTGTCAAGTACATCGCCAGGGTTATCGCTCCGGGCCTCTTCTAGTCGCATCACCTCCCCAGCGACCAGGGCGGCTGTCACCCCATCCCAGATACCTTCTTGATGAGTATCTGCCTTGAGCAGCGACAAAGCATCTCGCCGGATCTTGGGATCTCGGCATTTGAGAGCTGTGTAGTACAAAGGGGGGATGAGTCCCATATCACATGTGAAGCCAAACTCTTGTGTGCAATGTCCACCTGACAAGTGTGCTGCGGATAAAGGCTGAGCTACCTTGAGGATATCCTTGGTGGCAGTGACGATGGATGCGAACTGTAAAGTATGCCGATCAAAATTCATTTCATCTTCTGAATGCAAGGCCGTGGCGGTGACAATGGTCACCATTGTGTGGTGAATCAAGAGCAAGCGGAGAGCAACTTGATCCCGAGGCGGGGACGATGAAGACTTGGTCTTCAGACTCCGGTGGGATCGTAGCCAATCATTGAGGTCTTGTTGGAGCCGCTGCTGCTTGATAAGAGCTTGGAATAGCTGGTCGACGTTGGACGTAGATTCAGCGACACGGCTTTCGCGGTGGAGCCGGAACGCCCGTGACTCGAGACGATCCAGCTGCGCTCTCGCCTCGTGCACTGACTTGAACAACAGAGTGCTGCCTTTGACTTCTTGACTATCGAAGAACGAGTCATGTGCTGCTGCAGTGTTGAACAGCAGCTTGGCCTGGATGTTGAGTCGATCAAAGGCCTCCGTCAACCACTCATCGGCGGGTTCGCACGATGATGTGGCTGTGTTCTGATGTGCGTAAGAGGTGAGGATATGCAATCCATGCTGGAGGTGCAGCCGGCCTTGAGCGTAGCGTTTCTGAATATACTCTACAGTGACAAAGGTCAGGCAGGCAATCAGCACGACTCGGATCGACGCCTTGCTCCCGTCAGATTTCAGTTCGTTCAGCAGGTTGATGGCATTGTTGTAATGTCGCAGGGCAGTCGACTCAAGGTAGTTCCCCCCATCTTGGGGACTTGAAGGGGGCCCACCAAGAATGGACCTCTTGTGAGAAGAGCCTAGAGCCAAAACACAGCTTAGGATAACAGGCTCAGTGCAACAGGCCTGGGGAACGAGGATGTCCCAAAATGGGAATGGGAATAGGCCCTGCATCTTGGATACCGCTCGCCGCAAGAACCATTCAAGAATCCGACGGTCACCGGCATTCAGACGGCCTGCAAGGCCCGCAGGGCCAGGCCGGCAGAGATCGAAACATTGGGCTATGGGGAGGCTCGGCTGGCCGCCACCGCCCCAGATGCCGTAACCTTCACACTTCCGGCCCGACGAGGTGCAGCGCCAGCAACACGGTCGGCGCTCATCACATTTGACTCGGCGAGTCCTGTATTGAGCAAGTCAGCTCATAATCCCCCAGCAAATGCAACTACGGGGGCGTCTGCAGGAACTCACTTGCAGGTGCGGCATCCAGTCTTAACTCGTGTGATTCCCCGTCGGGTTGTCGGGGTGTTGTCGAGTCCGATCAAGAGCTCGTTCATGTCTGCGGTATATCCAGACCAAGACTTGTCAATTAATTGTCAAAGAGGGGAAGAATGGAGGAGGCCGTGGGTATGAAAGGAGAATGGCAAGGGCTTGTACATGCCGCGGCTCTCTTCCGGCTTCGTCATTGGCATAAGCCTGGGTGTTAGCTCGCTCGCAAAGGAAGCGAGCTGATTGGCTCGGCATCTAAAAGTCCCCGTTGTCGATGATCATTTCCCAAAGAGGCCGTGAAAATTCCAGCCTTGACTCATGGCAACAGGGGTCCGGTTAGAAGCATTACTGGAGACCAAACGTATGCAATTGGGCTGAACGGGAATCTCGGGGGGGGGAAATGGACTTGAAGAAGATTCTAGGAGCTTGCATGAATTTCTAATACGCTTTAACGTAATGCGCTGCTAAAAAACGCCCCGAGGGTCGAGTTTGACATAATGCGAGCGATGTTCAATGCATAATAAAGTGTTGCATGGCATTGGGCTGATGAAATGCCTATATTATGTAGATACTGTGTTCTTTTGCTGATCTGTTTCCTCTGGTCCCTCTGAGGGTGGTGGAGTTATGATACCAATGTCATTGGCGTTGATATTGCTTCGAGTTTTGGATCTTGAACTGGACTAAATTGCTACTGAACCTCTCCTTGCCATTCACGTTGCCCAAGTTTTCTCCTAGCTACAAAGTTTTCAACACTCAAGACTCATTCTTAATCCAAATCAGTCGCGAGACCAACTTCGCGGCTCGTGTCAAGGTCTTGCTGCACCGACTGGATCTTATTCCGGATCCGGGTGAAGGCGTCTCTGCCCAGAGGCAACCTCAGGATCTTGCCCTTGAGACTTCCTGCGTTCCCCTCGCCCGTGACAACCTCAAAGATGATGTCGACCGCCTTCTTCGGGTCTCCTGGCTGCTTGCCCGTGGCAGCCTGGAACTTCTTGAGAGCCTCGTCCACCACGGTGCCCTTGTACGCCTGCTGCTGAGCCGATGTCTCGCTCTTGACGCTGGCGCCGAGAAAGTTGGTTCGGAAGGCTCCGGGCTCGACCAGGAGAACGTCGATTCCAAACTCCTTGGTCTCCTTGGCCAGAGCCTCGGTGAAGCCTTCGAGACCGAACTTGCTGCCTGCGTACAGTCCGCAGGCCGGGTTACCGTCTTGCCCGGCCACACTGCTGACGTTGACGATGGTCCCCGAGCCCCGTGTCCTCATGCCAGGCAGCACGGCCTGGGTTGCGTAAAAGGGGCCAAAGAAGTTGGTCTGGATCTGGTGTTCGGCTTCGGCCTCCCTGGTTGTACTGTTAATACCTTGTTTTTCTAATAAGAGGGCTCCTTGGCTTACGTAAATAGCTCAATCGCCCCCAGGACAGAATATCCGGCATTGTTGACAAGATAGTCGATCCTTCCAAAGATCTTTTCTGCGTCTTGGATCTTCTTGGTGATGCTTGCCTTGGACTCTGTCATGTCGAGGTGGACGATCTTGCCTCCGGCTCCCTCGATGGATCGTACGGCATCGGCGGATCTCGTCGAGTCTCGCACAGTCGCAATGACTCGATGGCCGGCTTCAAGGGCTTTCAGACTCAGCAACAGGCCAAAGCCATTGGAGCTTCCGGTGATGAACCAAACGGGTGCTGCCATTTTGAATGATCAGGTGACAAGGTCAAGTTGTTGTGTAAGATGCAAGTCGGGTTTGGGTTTTTTGCATCTTCTTGACGAGGACTTCATTTCGTCTTTTTTATAAACTGATGATGATGCGGACTTACTCTTGGTCTCCGTTAATCCCGAGACGATTGAAGCATTTCACTGATGAGTCACTCACAGCATTCGGGAACGCCCGCTGGATACGACGATACGCTGTGCAGTCCACCTTGGCTTCTCCACCCATTTATCGCCTAACACCGATCACGTTTCGGACATACGGTGTAGTCAACACGACTTTGTTCTACTGGGTTGATGAATGGTGACATGATTAGAAGATTCACTGATGTCACTTTAGTCGCTGATATTAGAAATCCTTGCACAGAAATGTTACGGCTTTGACATTTTTTCACCGATATCTGCGTGCACCCGTTTCGAAACGCAAGACCATGACATAGACAACATCTTTATGTCTTGCTTGACGTACATTGGACCCTTTCAAGATTTTACATTATCCGCCCCTTTCGTCAGAACCCCTGCCTTGCCGCTCTTCCACACCGAGTGCTTAAAGCCCCTGGCGAAATCCCACAGCGTCAAACAGAAAAAGTAAAGCAGCTCAAGCCGAGACAGCCTTTCGCACTCAAACACTCCATGGAGCTCGTCGGTAAGATCTTTATGGCCCAGCAGTACTGATTCCAACCCAAGTGTTGTTAGCGAATCAGGCAAGACCTCGGCTAGTCTGAGGCAGGGCTTGGTTGACACGGGGAGAGGACCAATGGGGTTGAAGTCATCTCCACCAACCCCGATCTTTGTCTCGTCGAGGCCGATCAGACCATGAAGAGGTATGGTCAGATCTTTCAGGCGAGACAAGCTTCTCAGGGAGCCGATCCTGCCAAACACAATCTCCTCAACCTCCGTCACTCCGAAGGCGCCGATTGTAAAGCTCAGCCACAAGGACTCGAGGTTCTGTCCATGAGCCCGGAGGACGTCTCCCAGGTCATCACAAGAGAGGCCCGGTAGGGGAACCAGGAGGTCGCAGTGCAGGACACGCAAGTTGCTGCATCTGGAAAGCAGGTTCCCCAGGGCCGGGACGCTGATGTTTAGTCCCTCGAGTTCCAGACACTGGAGCGAGCACTTGATGTCGGGGAGGTAAAAGTCCTGCCAGCTGTCTCGCTTCATCCACCGGATAGGATAGGCGTGGAAGGTGTTTATCGAGGGCATCTTGAAGACGTCCTCGAAGACGCCGATGCAGATGGCGGCGTTGAGCATGTCTTCTCGCAATGCCGGATCGAGTCGTAGTTGGTGAAGACAAGGGAATAGTCGCTGGGAATTGTCTTCCCGGAACAGAGCTGACACGAGGTCCGGGCCTTCGGGGACGGATATCGAGAGACTCCTCAGATTGGGTGTCAAAGCTAGCCAAAAGGCCACGGTCGCGTCTTCATAACGGCTTAGATCCTGATTGACAAGGCCCTTGGAGATGCCCGTTTCTATATCCTGCGGCAGTTCAAGTCGTGAACAGGCCGCGTCAAAGAGCTGCTTCATGAGACATCCATTCTCCAGGCGGTTTGCTTCTTGGCTGACATCTGAATGCCAATCCAGGGCCTTGACCAACCTCGCCAGGTGAGGGGATCGGCTCAGCGTCTTGATAAGTAGCAGCGACTCGCTGAATTCGTCCACGATCAATGTGCCGTAGAGCACGGGGGCGGCCAGGGCGTGAAAACGCCTTGAGGCTCTGGTGAGGCTATTGAGCGCCGTGTACTTCAGGCGCTCTTCGTCGGTCCATGGCATGCTCAGGTAGCCCACCCCATCGCTCCGCCGCGTACTGTCGCATTCTATATCGACTTGCAGGCATTCGAAAACCAACAATAGGATATCATCTGGGAGAGTCCGCATTGTGACAGTAGTCGGGGGATGTCCTGTCACTTCTTGGAGGCTGTGTGGGAGAGGATAGAAGAGAAGACGTTTTATCACAATGACGTCCAGTCGACTTGCTTGTCAGATGCGGGGTCATGCGCCACCGTACAGTTAATTCATCCAATTACTGACAGAAAACACTGGTATCATAACTCTGCCACCCTCAGACGAATAAGAGGAATCACATCAGAAAAAGGACGCAGTTCGTCAATGACATCAGTGATTCCAGCATGGATCATAATGTGTGTGTGTCGTGATACATGTAGTCAGTCTGACCTGGTCTGGTTAGCGAGACGCGACTCGAGGATAGCCACAAATCAGACGGCAAAGTGGAGTCCATAGATGTCTTGAATATTGCATGTCCATATACCAAGCGGCTCATGGGCATTTCAATCATTTAGAGTTGTCCATCCACGACCTCGGTTGCAACAGAGTCGAATTCTTGGCCCCAGATGAGGTAGTATTCTAGTTAGAACCATTTAGATATGTTTCGTGGAGTAAAGGTAGACGTCGAAGCAAGAATATTATGACTTATCCGATATGGACATAACCGGAAGATGCATTAGAATATCTGATCTTGGCTGATCATTAGCCTAGACCTAACCTACCTAGTGTAAAGCTACTTGACGCCGAATTGCATGATGTAAATGTCTCGAGATATGCTGGCTGCCTCGTCAAGTTGTAGAGCTGGCAAATAGGCTGCATAGTCACCAAGTAACGAGCAAAATTCTTTAAGCTTGATATATGCGCAACCGAACAAGTTGATTCCAGGCTACCAATGCATGCAAGATGCTATACTAAGGCCCTCCACGTGGTGCCATCGCGGGATTGCTGTCTAAACCAAGCCTGTATCATCCTACTCGTTTTGTCACGGTAATTGCCTCTGGTTACTGAACCACATCGCTAAACCCCTTCTCCATGTCCAGCCGGATGTGTGAAAGAACCACCTCTCAACTGTTTGGCAAATTAGCAGCTTGAGCAGCAGTAGACTTGAGCTCACTAGCCTCTCTACTGTACGTCCGACCAAAGAAATAACATTCCTTTCCAAACTGTAGTACATCCCCTGTGTGTCGTGCAAATACACTTCATCCCTTGTCTCCGTCCTTCCTCCACTACCATGGCTTCTCATCACTGAAGCGATCCGAAATGCGGGTGATAGACATGAGGGCTGCCAAGATCGAAATCGACATCTATCAAGTCCATGGGATCGAAATTGCGAAAGTCTGGATATTCGGTATCGATGGCTTCTTGCAGAGTGCGCCAGCCTCGCGTGGAGCCCAAGCAAGTCCGAAGGGAGTGAGTCTGGTCGTTTGCAGGCGGTGTAGGACTCGTAGGTTTCTCGACGTCAGAGTCTGTATAGTAACCTGCCGAGCCTCGTTCCTTACCGGGATGAACCCCTCCCAACTCGCTTACCACATCCATCGGCTCTTCTTTCACAGTCGCATCATCATGATAGTCCGTCATCGCTATCATGCAGAGCCACCACAGCCCAAGGTCAGTCGTGAGCTCATCCTCGCCATGGTTCGACCACGGTATCAGCATGATGGACGCCTTCAGCGCCCCGTTGTCCTCGCTAAAGCAGCACACAACCAGCTCCTGGTTGGTCTGGATGTACCCGTATCGAGTGTTGGTGTGCTTGCATGCATTCGCCAGCTGTCTCAGTGGCCAGAGAAGTTCCTGCGACGGTTTATTGAGACGGCTAACGAGCTTCCTCCCGCACCACTTGGCGCTTGACTTCCCGAGGCCGACAACGATGGTTTGGTCGCCAAGCGAGATCAGATGGCTTACGGCAAAACTCTTGGACGTGTTCGGGACGTTGACCATGACCATCTTGTCCACTGTCGCGCACTCGTGGTGAAGAGTGATGCCGTCGTGGAGCTCAAGAATCTTCTTGGAAAACTGGAGAGTCGACGCCGTCAGCCTATTGCTCCACGAGATGAGACGATTAACGTCTGCGTCGCTGTCGACTGCGATGCCAGGAAGCGTCTGGTCGGCCGCGTGGTGTTCTCCTGGGTCTTTTATAGCCATGTCGAGGACACGGCTGTAACTTTCCTTGTTAAGATTTGCAATGTTAAAATCTTCCCAGATCGCGACGGAGCCGTCGAGTTTTGGCCATGCCTTGCACGTGCTGTTCCTGGTCGTGGTTAGGCGGAAAGGTATAGTCGGCTTTTGCTGACTGAGAATCTTCCGTAACGTTGTAACCTGGCCAGACATGATGGCGACAAGGTATGGAAAAGAACTCGGCTTGAGAAAGTAGAATAGCTGTCGGGTTTGGGACGATAAATCGTAGGTGCAAAATCTCAGGATAAGGTGGTGCAGGAAGATATGAAAGATCTGAGAAAAGAAAAAGGCGGGCTCGACGGTGTTAAATAGCTGGCAACGAATCAACAAAGTTTGTAAATACATAGAACCTCTGAAAACGCATCAAACAGTGTGCACTAGAGCATGCAGGAAGTCTGATACAGCACATAGCTAGGTAAATATGCAACCCAGAGAACACTTTGGTGATGCAGACCCGAACAAAGCCCATCGGCAGGCCTGACTAAACGAATGCCTAACTGTTTGATGAGAGTATGCGGGTAAACAAGCAAAGTTGTGTTCTCCCTGTCCCCAGTGTCTGCTAGCAAACATCCGTTTGCCGTGCAAACTGCACCACCTTGTTTAGCAGCAGAGCAAACGAACAAGCCATAACTGAGTCATATTAGACCAGCAGAAGTTAAATCTCAAATTGTGATGTCCCCACTGTGTTCAGAATAGTCTGCGTCTTTGCATCTTGACTCTAGGCAGCCTTGCATTCCAAGATCAAGCTCTGCACTTTGCATTTCATTTCCTAGAATAGGAAATTTATTATGTTGCAAGCCGTCCTTCCAAAGCCTACCTGATAGGTTTGCTTTGTTGAAAAAAGTTTCCGGCATGGTTGTGTTTGGACAATCCTCCAATGATTGATGCCACGTCTTTGATTGCATTAGGAGTCAACGCGCTATGGTGGATCAGGTTGCACATGAGTCCCAGCTTTCTCCCACGCCTCTAGTGTTTGTCACAGTCCTGGAATTAATTCCCGTGTTCTAGATTTCATTTGTCATAGTAAAATCTACTACTTCGACAGTGTTGATGCTCACAGACGGCTACCAGAGAGTGGACCTACGGTCACCAGATCAGTCATGACAAGACCTCCTGAGGTTAAAGTTGATAATCGCCTCTTACCACACAACCTTTACTAGCCCGTTATTAACCCTCAATGATTATCATGGCAGTTTCCGTGATCTGTTAGCATTGCGTCGGTTGGCAACTATGAACAACCAACACAAAGCCCAGCGTCCGTGATCAAGTCGAGTTTTCAAGCATAAATGCAGATCATCTAGCCGCTTAGCATCTAGACATCTTTAACAATTTCAAGTAACACCCAATTCTACCAAATCAACACTCACGAGACCTCTGACACAGCCTTCTGCACGACCGCACGATGAACTTGGATCCCAATAAATTCATCTTCACTCATAGATTTTCTCAACGCCTTGTATACGATGTCGGCATTTTCTACACGGCTTTGGAAGCAATTTATGGCCCATACGGTGGCAAATGGTCTGGCTGGGAATGCGAAGGCGATGATCTCATTGTCATAGCGCATATCGGGTCACCACCTCTCTTGAAAGAGAAGCTGCAGGAGACAGGAGCTATACGACGCGACGATGACGCCAGTCCGACTAGTCATGCAGGCTGAGTGGGAAATTTCCATGTTGGATGACGCTGCAATCGAAGGCTGTGCCGTTTAGTAGCAGAAGAGACCTCAGATAGTCAGGGACTTGGAGACTAGCAAACTGAATATGTTCATTTCAAGCCCCTGTTTGAGCCAATCCATGAAATCGCATTAGGGTATCGACGTGGTTTAGATGTAGTCTGGCCTCCTTCGCTCTCTATTCTGGAATTCCCGAGCCATAGTCAACCCAAACTCGGCGTTCAGCGTAGAGCCCTTGGTAAAGATCTGCTCCGAGGTGCCATTTCAATCGGTGATTTAGATCATGACACTACCAGGCCAGAACCTATAGGTCATCGTAGGCATCGTTTTAGTTGAGTTTGCTTCCGTTAAAGCGTGCTAATCAGTGCTAGCGATAGCTCACACACCGCTCTTTCAAGGAACCCGCCAGAAGCGCCCGTTTATAGGTGTCGCTGAGTCCAAGGGTTCGAATCACTTTCGTACAGCATCATCCGCCTCTGAATAAGAGTGAATCTGCAAAGGTTAGCTTGGACATCGATGAGGAGAAAAGCTGGACTCACCCGGTCGGCCACCTGAAGCCATTCCTCCATACTCCGAACATACGGATCATCACTGGCATCGGCAACGGCTTCGTGCCCCCAGACAATCATCTCATTGAACTCGGCCGTGACCTGCATGTTCCCAATCTGTTCTGCTTCGGCGTCGCCATCTTCGGCCGGGGTCTCGATCGCGGGCTGAGGGTCCTTGTCTTGCTTCCTTTCTACCACCACGCCGCGGCATTGCTCTGGTAGCTTGACAGTCTTGCCCTGGAGTTTTCGTCCTCGGAAATATGCTAATTTTGTGCCATCTGTGTGAGCCAGTCAGTACAATGTTCGAGCAGCCCATTCTCGCGTTCCAGATACGCAGAGACTTACCATCAGCGGTGGTGGGCGCCCAATACGTTGAGACGGGGTCAATGGGTCCATCGTGATGGATACGACAGGGAAGAAGGTTTGCAACCGCCTTGACCTTCTTATCGTCGGACTTTATCGAGAGAATTGGTTGCGACATTGTGGTATTCTGGTCTCGTATGGAGGCTGTTGAGGTTGAAGGGAGACGCGTCCAGACGCGTAAAGGGCATTTTCCAGGACCCCGCGTTATCTAACGTACGGACCCACCTTT
>JABFFE010000290.1:0-19810 GCA_013623625.1 Fusarium setosum | reverse complement strand
TGTACCATGGGCCGTCGCACGGCTCAGAGTTGTGAAGTGAGCTTTGCTCCTAAGCTGTACCGATTATATATTTTAGATATACTTGAGATTTCCCGTACTATCCATGCCTAGCAAATATGATGCAGCCGCGCCATTTCCCAGGCATCAAGACTCTTTCAGGATGCGCTCTACAGTATGTTGACGCTGCTCCGGAGGCTCTTGTAGTGAACTCACCGGGGGTGGCTTTGCATGGAGCATGGCACTTGATCAATCACTCGGTCGAGCCTACATGCAGAGACAGCTTCGCTTTGGTCTGTACTGAAGTGATCACGACGACTCCCTCACTCCATGTTGCATTTGGCGGCTCGGATCAAGGCGAGATACTCGGGAGGATTGATGGCAGGGTTCAAGCTCTCCTCTGCCATGGATGATGCTTTGTGGTAAAAGTCAGACACACTTGATAGACTGATATTGTGACCAACCCTCTCCTCACCCAGCACTCCTTATAGACTGATCGAATNNCTCCTTATAGACTGATCGAATCCCTTCTCATCCACGGGATTCCTTTTCTGTCCCTCAACACGATGCCTTCACTCTTGACCTGCCACGGGCAGCTTCATACCCAAACCCTTCCCCCATGCCTGCTTCCCTAAAACCCCCTCTGCTTCATCTCATGACACGTCCATCTCTGATCCAAGGCTCATGCTTGCCTTTTCGCATCTGTATCTGGCCAGAAAACACAAGGGTCCTAGTCAACCTCCTGCCATTCCTCTCATCCCTTCTCGTCTTCTCGCATCCACAGCCGATACGCCTTCTTCCATGGCCTCAGTAGCGTCATCATTGGCTCTCTTTTCCTGGGGTTCCTGCCGAAATGTAGGACGTCAACATGCAAGTCCTTCCCTCCCAAGCCAAGTCTTGCTTCAAACAATTTGCTCACCTTCCAGAGTTACCATCATCATCACCGTTCCTTCACATCAAGGTCTCGCATAGATGTCGGGATGTCAGGAACGAGCGTCCTGGCCAGAGATTAATAAAAAGCGCTCTCGTCCGCCCTCCCAGTCTTCTCTTCTTCTTTTCCTCTGTATTAGAAAACCGGCTTGTTCTCCGTTCAAGGTGGCTGAACAGGTTCTGGTATCTGCTCGAGGCTGCGTGAGGCGACTAACCCCCTCCAGCGGCCAGAAGGATTGGTAAGCCCCGGTATAATTTTTGATTTCGTCCCATCCCGCGTCCCTGGTATTACACTACCTCCAGGTGATGTGCCCTCCTCCTTTTCCTTTTTTTTTTTTTTCATTGCATCCGCCGGCTTGTCTGGTGGTGTGAAGAAGAAAATCTGTCCCTGTCTTGGTCTTCCTGTCATCACATCTGCGCTTTCGTCCTGTATCGATGCTGGGTCATGTCTGGGGTCTGAGTGTTAGCTGGCTAAGGGCTGGCTTGGTTGGGGTGAGAACTGCGTGGAGGAAAGGGACGGGCAATTAGAGCATTATCATAGGAGGATGATAGACTAGGTTCTCGTTGGGCATTGATCTTTTTTCGCTTCTCCTGTCGAGCGAACCTGACGGCCTGTGTTTCGTTCAAGGTGTCGGGACGGGCTCTGGACACTCGGTGGAGGAAGGAGTTACATGGAGGGATGGGACGACGGATGGGAATCTCCAAAAGCGATGGAAGTGGGATAGAGAAGTCGTGGTATTTATGCCCGGAAGAGAATCGAAAGACGTGGCATTACAGAATGAAATGTTGACAGCTTGTTCTTTGGAGCAAAGGTTAAGTTTTGTGGTGCTTGTGGTGATGGCGACTGGACTGGGTGATGCCTTTATTTCCATGCTACATAAAACGCAAGCAGAAAGCAGTTTGGGGTCTTGGGTTCGTCTCACAGTGCGTCGTGTTTCTACATTTGCTCCATGCAACTCCAAAGGCCAGCCTACACGCTTCTCATTGATACGTCTCCGAGAGCGACAGGGACTGATGGATTTCCTCAGTGGATGGCATGGACTACTTGCTGTTCTATGATATGCCAGAGAAACATTGGCATCTAAAGTCTCCAAGTCTTTCACGTATCGCCTCGCTACGCATCCATCCAGGCCTTCCCTTCCACAATCGCCTTCAATGTCGCGCAGGCGATACAACATGCAAGGGTGAGGTGTGAGTCTGCAAGTTAGAACTCTCCCTTGCTTTGTCAGCTATGCAAGAAACAAAAAGATAAACGCTTGGCTTTTCTCTCAACGGCGCCTGACCCGGCTCAATAGACGCCGTGAATAAAACATGGCTGGGATTTCAAGTGATTGCGCTACACACGCAAACACAAAAAAAACTCTCTCTCGCAGGCCAGTCCCGCACCCCTCCTCCACCAGCCATGGATGTCTGTGATGTGACAGCAGCATGTGCGTCCTTTACACCCATTTCCACCGGCAAGGGCTGAGGGGCCATCCCGGCACCTCCCCCCCAATCCGGCTTTTCTTGCTTGCTTTGTGAGGGGGTTCGGGGCGCTTAACGCCGACGCGGGTCATCCGAGAGGGAAGAAGAAAAGAAAAACACGCATTTCGGAGGCTGGAAACTCTGGGCTTTGATGCCGCTTACATGGGATGGTTGATTGAGATGGTGGCAGGGATTAGCCTATCCCCAGCGTGATTGTGTGTGCTTCATCGGCGCTCTGGAGCATGTAGCCGTTCACATGTTTCACAGTGTGCCGTTTGTGAATTCACGATTTTCAAAGATCTTTTTTTTTTTCCCCTCTTGCTTTCACGCCCTTCTGTGCCGCGCTGACTGTGTTGGGTTGCACCCTGGGCATTGTTCACATGTAACTGTGTCTCCATTCGTAACCCAGGCCCGCAAGGCTTGGCCAAGGCCGCAGTCGTATGCGGCCGGATTTAGAAGCCGGGTAATTGACGTGGGTTAACGTCAGCAGTTGTGCGTCTGCATGTCATGGTGGTATTTGGTGATATAATTAGAAGAATTCGTTGAAGAGGTGTTCGTGATAAATCTGAGTTGAGACTTTCGAGCTGAGAGACATCCATGGACCATTGCAAGGCTTGGATGGTACTTTTGCCCAGGAGGTCTGTCTCGCTCCCGGGGCCACGGCTGGCTAATGTGTTACCGGATAGGAGCATTATTCGGTACCACAGAGCTTCAGCTGGATCAGGGTGTTTTCTATGTGCGACTGCATTTGATACCGGAAGAGTCAAAAGGCCGGAAGATGTCAAAAGCGCCGGTTTACCATCCAGGGTGAAGTCTCAAATTGGGATTGGGCCGGCGCACGGGATGAACTGGCTGGTTTGACTGTTCGCGAGCGAATAAACCTGTCAAGGGCCACCTATTGTATTTGATTGGTTTACATAGCTAGTGGAAACGACGTCTTAACGTAGATCGGTTCTTGGTTCTAGCTGTACCTATGTGCTAAGGGAGGTAGTTGGAACGGATCTCCAGGCTAGCAAATAGCACCGTTTAGGCATGACCCAATGACGGTGCCAGTTGCGCCAACACTTCTAGAGAATTAATACTAGGCGGGTCTAGAATGAGGGGAAGTTGTTGTTCCTCCTGCAAGTGAATTGCATAGATTCCCTCCTTAGTGGCAGGTTCAATGTCCCGCTGCTTCGAATCGCCAATGTATACAATCTCATGAGGCTGAACTCCGAGATGGTTTAGAACCTTCCTGAAGAGCCCTGACGTCTTGGCGACTCCAAAGTGATTTGTAGTGGCAAGGAAGTCAATGTAGCTGTCGATCCCGAGATCTCGAGCGGCTCTCTCCTGGGCGTCCTGCGGGCCTTCTGTAATAACCACGATCTTCCTGCCCGATGACTTGATAGCCTGTAGCAGAGATACGGCGCCAGGCTTTAAAGTGAAATTCTCAACTAGAACGCGTTCATAATCGCCCAATAACTCTTCGATCAAGTCGTGGCTGAGCTCGAAATGCCTCAATGTTGCAAGGAAGCGCTCTCGGCGGTAGTTGTGAGAGGACTTGCCGTCGGTGAATGCGCTTGCAGTTCCCTTCCTGAGGATTGTTTGGTACTGCTCTTGGAGATCCTCAAGTTTTACATGAGGGTTCTCGTCGGCTATGCGACTTAGGCAGTGTGTCGTCGCAGCTCGACTGGCCCTGCGGAACTCGTGTAGGGTATCATCGAGGTCGAAACCGAACCAGGTTTTGGGGCGTAGAATGTCGAGCAGTTGTTCTCGGTCATGAACCAATGAATAAGTCATTTTTGGTTGTCTAGTGTAATGGTGAATGAGGCCGGAGAATATTGATGTTGGGATGAAGTTTGCTGGGTGCGGGTTGGCGTGAAGACGTGATCGCCGGGCTTGCGCCTCTCCACTTGCAGAGTAGCCCGCAACGTTCAACTTGCTCAAACGAATGGGCTATTGAGAATCGCACTCTGAAGCAATTATCGAAGCATCAATACCATGGTCTCATCTCATGGCCTGGATTGAACTAACGTAGATCTGGGCAGCGCCACCACTGTTGCAGATGCCTTTCATTAATGCCCAATCCATACTTCTTTATTGAACTGAGACTATGTAGAGTGATTAGCGAGATATATATTTTGGTGTATATATGTATGGGCTACCTGTAATGGGCCTACACTAGGCGCTTATATGATGTATGTGAGCATAGGACTGATGAAGGGAGTAGGGAGGCGGTTTTCTTGCATCGGGTTCAATTCGAAAGATCCTCCTTAAGAACAGTGGTCCTTACTATCGCCTTATGCAGTATAAATATGGCGTATCGCGATAGAGCTGCGAGTTTACTGCGAGAACTGGTCTCTATGATGATAAGCGTAGGGTATGTCTTTTTATCGTGCGAGTTGCTGTCCTTTACATCTTGGGCTAGCCTGGTCTACAATTGAGACGTTCATCTTCTGCTAAGATAATAAAATAAGAGGTGAAGCGATTTGGATGTTTGCATACTTCAATTATCCTGACAAACCCTCCCCGCTCTTCTCAATAATCTTGTTAGGCCATGAGGGTGTGCTCATCCAGTAGGGAGCTTTCGAGGCCGACCATTGTGATGAACTATCAACGCAAGAATAGTCCCACGCTACCTATGCGCCTATAACCCCCTAGCCCTAGGCATCGAAGCCCATAATCATCTTAAATTATTGTTTAAGCCACTGTGCTGATCCTGGAGTCAGGAGGCTGGAGACAAGGATTCTGAGTGAGATGACTAAGCCAGTGAGTGGTTGGCTGCCACTTTGAAAATTGCCCATTTTATGCGTGACACTCAGGCTCAACTCAGCCAGTCGCAGGAGACATATCGAAGAAAACAGCAATTAACGACTCTTATACGCTGGACTACCTGTTTTTATCTCAATCCGAAGGAATCTCAGCCCCCTCCGAACCGGGCCGAGTGAGCAGACCGACCCTTACTCCGCTCATCTCACACGTCATCAGGCCACAACATGCACTACATCCGATTCCTACGATCTCCCAAGGTGTTGAGGAACCGCCGCGGCCCATTCATTCAGCTGCTGTTCACAATCACTACTGACCTTGGGGACTCATTTCTTCAGCCAGAGAGGTTTCTCGACCTCCAAGTCGTTGCGGTCGCGGCCTCTCCCGAGGGTAGCTCAACATGGCTCCTTTCGGATCCCGGACACCTGGATTGGGAGCCCGGCATGCGCGTCGCGAAGCCAGCTCTCGAACTACCTGTTGCTCTGGAACGAGCTCTTGAATCAGGAATGAGAGTCCATGTCTGTGTCCGCGCAGCAGAGCCGTCTCACACCGCAGAAGCAGTCCCTCGAATTCTGGCAATGGCGGCTGAGAAGATGCGGTATCGGAAGGAAGCCGCTGAGAAGGGTGCTGTTATGCCGGCCTGGGTCCAATTGACTCTCACCAATGCCGAGACCGAAGTGTCTATTCGGAGGCTCCAGTTGAACGACTCACCGGACGGCCTTGGAACTATCGAGATTGAGGAGGAGATTGGGGAGAGCATCGCGCGCCACATCTGGGATGGTGGTGTGGTAGCAACGTGTGCGATCGCGGGCATTGAGACCGCCCCGGACAGCGAATCCACCCAAGATCCTTGCATGATGACCATGAAGAACATCATTGCTCGTCAGAGGTCGATCCGGGTGCTGGAATTGGGCTGCGGCGTGGGCATCCTGAGCCTTGGGCTGGCCGCTGTGTACCCCATGCTCCGCTCCTCCTCACCGGGAGACTGCACCATTCTCATGACGGACCTCCCCGAGGCGGAAGCGCGAGCCAGGTCCAACGTGAAGCGGCTAGAGAACTCGCATCTGCGGTTTCAAGAGAACCCGGTCAAGATGCATTACGAGAACCTGGACTGGGAGGAGGGGAGGCAGGGCCGCTTTGGCCCTCAGGTCCGGTCGCAGCCTTGGGACCTGGTGATGCTCAGCGACTGCACCTACAACGTCGACATGCTGCCGGCTCTGGTGGAGACGCTCTCGGCCATTCACGCGACAAACCTGACGCACTTTCCTGCGGGTGAGCCCTTTACGACAAAGGTCTTTTTAGCCACCAAGCCGCGGCACGAGTCGGAAGAGGCACTGTTTGAGCTAATGGACAATGATGGTTGGTACAACGTCCACAGACAAGTGATGCCACTGCCTGTTCTTGGGGGTGCACCACAGGCTGTCGAGATGTACCTGTTTGACAAGTCTGGCTTGAGTGAGGACAGGGGGAGGGAGAGGGAGAGGGAACGAGAACGCGAGGACAAACACTAGGCGATGATCGGGTCTGTTGACGGATGCTCTGACCGAGGGTCAAAGCGGCCTCAATGATGGAATGCAGGACATCTTTCACCGAGTCATACGAGGTAAGGCGACGATGCTGCCATTCCCGGGACAATGACAGCCAGTCGCCTGAGTAGTGCTATTCACCGTTACGCCAAAGGTCTGACAGCACACGATCAAAGAGCTTTCTACAAGGCCTCGTTTAGTGGCTGCATAACGAGGCAGAAGATGATGGCGTCTCTTTCAACGGGCTCAAATGCCATTGGGGTTACCCCGCGTATTGTGTAACAACGGCTTGATGCGGTCCAGCCTGATTGCTGGAGGATCAGGCAGAACATTTTGGCGTTGAGCCAGTAGGATGTGAAGGCGGGGGAGGAGATGGAGGGTTATCACTGGCATTTTTGAGGCTGATGGGGGAGTGGTGTGCTTGATGAGTTGTCCATCGGGGCCCCCGCGAACGGAAAATGAGGCTCTGTGTGATGGGCCTCAAAATGCACCTCCCGATCATGTGCTCAGCGATGGATTTAAACGTGGACATGTCTGGCCTAGCGAAAAGAATAATGGAATTTCTCAATGTCACCATCTAGCCCTTGACTAGCAAGCATCATGGCTGATCCAAAGTCCAAGGGTGTCAATGGCAATCATGTCTCAGACAAGACACCCACCACCAAGCAATCGAAGCTCTGGCAACTCCTAGCCTTGGCAAAGGAGGTGTCCAAAGATGTCGATTCAGTCCAGGACTATGAAAAGTCAGTCGAGGGGAGAAAGGCGATGGAGCAGGAGCTCGAGGCCAAGCAGGGGGAGAACCAGCGGCTGCGCGAGTTCAACGACAAGATCGTGCGCGAGTTCTCTGACCACAAGGCGCAGGCCAGCGCCAAGACGGAGACGCTGTTTGCCGAGTTTGAGCAAAAGTACAAGACGTACGAGTCCAACAAGGACGCGGTCGAGGACATGAGGAGGGAGGTGACGGAGATGAGGGAGAAGCTGGCTGCGTCCGATGCGACGCAGAAGGGCAGGGATGAGGAGGTGGACAGGCTGAAGCAGAGGCTCCAATCTGCCGAGGCGCATGGCAAGAATCACGCGGCCGAGATCAGGGAGATGAATGCCGAGTGTGAGCTGCATCGCTCGCAGATGCAGGCCAACGCTCACGAGTTTGATTCGTGCAAGACGCAGCTGAGGCAGGCTCAGAGTGACCTTGGGGAGGGCATCCTGCGCGACTACGGCTCTGAAGAGCTGAAGCAGCTGTGAGTAACTCTTTGTGGTATGTCTGTTGCTTTATACTGATTATGGTAGGCGTCTTGATCTCAAAGCTTTGGTGGAAAAGATCCATACTTTTGTCAACGAGTACCTTAATGATCACGATGGCGCTGAGGTAAGGGATTTCGCTCTGCAAGTAGTATCACCATACTGACCTTAGGAATAGGACTCTGGAAGTGAGATCCAGGAATTTAGTTCCCGCTTCCCCAAGATCCCTCTTTCGACGCGCACAACCAAGGCCGCTGCCAAGATGCGCTGTGCCGTTGCAGAGGCCATCATCGCAGACACCCTCCTAACCCACGTCTTTGTCCCATTCTACGTGCCCAACGAGGTCAAGGCAGCGGCAACTACCATGCTAAGCTTTCTCGAAGGGGACGATGAGCGACGGCAGACGGTATATCGGTGCCAGATACTCGGGTCAATCTCCGACCCTGACCAGGTTGAAAATATCCAAGAGGATGTTGTTCGAAGGGCGAGCAAGGAGATTCGCAACACGCTGCACCCACTGGTCGTCGCGTACAAGCAGACGGGCTTTTACAACACCGTGCCGACGCTGTTTCGACAGGCTGTCGGGATCTGGGCGGATGCGCAGCGCTCTCGCGATCTGATTGAGGCGGAGATACCGGATGATGAGGAAGCCCGAGGAGCTGATCAGCATGGAGACTATGATCAAGCCAACGGCCACAAGACTCCAAAGGCACACGCTAAGCGGTCTGCACTGGCAACGCTCTTTCCGCGGATTGTATGCCAAGGGGACATCATTTTCGAGGGCGTTGTGCTCAGGTCTGACCAAGGCGCTGTGGTGGAGGCGCGGGAGGAGATGCAGCCGACTGGTACCAACGGGGAGCCAAAGAAGAAGACGGGAACGCGCCGGAGGTCCTCCGCCAACTCCGATGTTCCGCTCCGGAGCAGATAAGGAACGTGGGGGCCGAGTTCCGGGTTTGAGATTGTGTCAGCACTAACAGTTGGAGAGGACTTGTGTTCATCATGTGTTTCTAGATCGTGACAAGCATGGAATGACATGAGGATTAGTACGTGGTCGAAAGTTAAATTTTAAGCTTACAGTGTCCGTTGCGTAACCCCAATTTCAAAGAATAAACCTTGACTCGTCCGTGATGGCTGATTTCAAATCCATATTCAACGTGTTTTGGTGCTGTCCGGTGGCACTCGGCCGGGCCCGCCTGCTTGTTCGGCCGAAGTACGGACGACGGGTGGAACCGAGTGGCGCCGAGCACCGGCCACGTGATAAGTGCTCCTCTCGCTTGAGAGAGTTGTGATTGCTGTTGCCTTGAATTCACTCTACCAAGGACCGGGGATTGTCTCCAACCCTTGCTCCCTGCCCATCACAACAGGCTCCATCGGCAATCTCTTCCCCTGCAACTGGGGCTCTTTCACTGCCACCGTGAGAAACAAAGTTGAAATGTTGCGGTGAAAAAAAAAAAACGTTCTGCAGGGACGAGAAGGTTCATATGTTGCGCTGTTACGATGATGAGGCTGCCTCACTCTGATTCGCCTGGACCTTGGAGCCGCAAGAATTCAGTACGTACATAACCTCGCCTGGGATGAGTCGAAGTGATTCCTTTTACAAACACGGCCTAGTCTCCGGGGCGGATATTAGCCCCGTCAAACAGAGGCCTGCCATCAAAGATGCACGTTTGCTGCGCGAGATCTCCCCAAAAGGAGTCCATTCGCAGCAATTTGGCGAAGTTTACCCGTTGGAGGCATCCACAAATGTCCCGCCTATTCTCCACAAGCTGAGATTGGCAGCGGGCGTTTTGGAAGGTTGATTGTTCAGGGTCCTCGTGTTTTGATATTGCGAGGATGCGGTCCAGCTGAATCTGATACCCTCGCTTTTCAGGGACGACCGAACTCGACAAGAGAAGCCCGCACGTTTCGACCGCTCGGTCACCGATGTACTCGTCTCGTCAAATTCACATCCTCCAACAGCATTAAGGTTCTGAACCGACAGTGCGGGTGCTGCCGCGTGCGCAACCCCCAATCCTCCCAACTCGTCCCCTTCTCCACACCCTCATTTTTTGAACCCAACCCACATCCCATCGTCCTCAACGCTCGACCCGGATCCCGGCCAATCGGCCTCGGGCATCCTAGCCTTGGTCGGCTTGGACTCCCCGGATGACTCGAAAGGATGACTCGCAAGTGTCGGGTGCGCCCCACCGCCTTGACACGCTCGATCTGCCTTGGCCAATTTTCGGTCTCGCTATTCGGCCGTATACCTAGGCAAACTAGGCTCTGCCGTGTCGTTTCGCATCGCATGGCTGAACTGCGGTTGCACATTCCTCTGTTGGCTGCATGGGTTTGCTTGACGGTGGAGACTCTGTTGCTTGCCGGGCTTAAGGGCCTAACCTCCGCGCTATCTACCTTCTTGTTGTCGTGATTGGTAATGCCAGCAGCACAAGGGAAGATGCACCGAGAGGGATATTGACCCATAATAATTTTTTCCTCCGACCGCTTGATGTAGGTTGGATTGACATGCGGTGCTCGCTTATAAACGCGGACTGTCGGCAATCTTTTGGAGCCCGCTCCTTTTTTTGCTTCTCTGTTTGCCTGTCAAACGACCAGTGTTGGGTCAATTGGTTTGCTATACCCTATCCTTCTTTTAATACTCCCTTCTTCCTTCTAATTGTTGTTTAATACCGACTCAAACACTTGGTTTCTGGGTACAAATTTGCAAATCTAGCCAGTCGTCGATACCGCGGTGGGTGACTTTGGGCTCCCAAACACAGTCTCATAGAGCACTGTTAGTCTACATCCGATACTATTCAACACTCAATTCTATTACCATCGCGACCATCTCGATCTCCCATGGCTGAAAGGGCTCTCGAAAAGGCCGAAGAGGCCATTGCCGCCAACCTCCACACTGAGCAGGCCGATCCCGCATACCGAGCTTCGCTTGACACCGAGTCGACACAAGGCCCTGGCCCTGGCGCTGAACAACACAACTCCAAGGCACACAATGCAGGTGTCTCTGTTGAGCAAGCCGAGGCCGAATTTGCTGAGCTTCAGAGGGAGTTTACTGGTGTCTCACGAGCCAGTCGTCGAAAGAGTGTTAAGAGTGTCGACCCTGAGAAGGGCGCTGGCGCTGATGGCGCCGACGATGTCTCCATCTTCAACCTTGAGGCGGCACTGAGAGGTGGTCTGGATGCTGAGAAAGAAGCCGGAATTCGGTCCAAGCATATCGGTGTTTACTGGGATGAGTTGACTGTCAAGGGCTTTGGTGGCATGTCCAACTTTGTCCCCACGTTCCCTGATGCCTTTGTCGGCTTCTTCGACGTCATCACCCCTGTGATCCGTCTCCTTGGCCTTGGACCCAAGCCTGCCGAGGTCGCCCTGCTTGACAAGTTCCGTGGCGTCTGCAAGCCTGGTGAAATGGTCTTGGTGCTGGGCAAGCCTGGCTCAGGATGTACGACTTTCCTCAAGACGATCGCGAACCAGCGATATGGCTACACTGGCGTCGAGGGAGAGGTTCTCTACGGGCCGTGGACCAATAAGGAATTCGACCAGTACCGTGGTGAGGCCGTCTACAACGCCGAAGACGATATCCACCATCCTACCTTGACTGTCGAGCAGACTCTCGGCTTTGCTCTAGACGCCAAGATGCCCGCCAAGCGACCCGGCAACATGTCCAAGGATGAGTTCAAGGAGAGCGTCATCACCATGCTGCTCAAGATGTTCAACATTGAGCACACTCGCAAGACAGTCGTGGGCGACCACTTTGTCCGAGGTGTTTCTGGCGGGGAGCGCAAGCGAGTCAGCATTGCCGAGGGCATGATCACCAATGCCTGTATCCTGTCGTGGGACAACAGCACTCGTGGTCTGGATGCCAGCACTGCCCTGGACTTTGTCAAGTCCCTCCGCATTCAGACCAACCTATACAAGACCACCACCTTTGTCTCGCTCTACCAAGCCTCCGAGAACATTTACTCCCTCTTTGACAAGGTCATGGTCATTGACGAGGGTAAGCAGGTCTACTTTGGCCCTACCTCCACCGCCCGCAGCTACTTTGAGGGTCTTGGATTCGCTCCCCGCCCACGACAGACCAGTGCCGATTATCTCACTGGCTGCACCGACGAGTTTGAGCGCGAGTACGCCCCCGGCCGATCTGAGCAGAACTCGCCCCACAGCCCGGCAACATTGGAGGAGGCTTTCAAGAAGTCTGACGCGTGCAAGGCTATGAACGCCGAGATGGCGGAGTACAAGGCCACTCTCGAGCAATTAGCCGAGAAGCACGACGACTTCCAGATTGCCGTCAAGGAGAGCAAGCGTGGGACTTCTAAGCGATCCGTCTACCAAGTTGGTTTCCACCTCCAGGTCTGGGCGCTCATGAAGCGCCAGTTCACCCTCAAGCTGCAAGACAAGTTCAACCTTTTCCTCAGCTGGTTCAGAAGTATCGTCATTGGCATTGTTCTCGGCACGCTGTATCTCAATCTCGGAAAGACCTCCGCTAGCGCCTTCAGCAAGGGCGGCCTCCTCTTCATTTCTCTCCTGTTCAACGCTTTCCAGGCCTTTTCTGAACTCGCCGGCACCATGACTGGGCGCGCGATTGTCAATAAACATAAGGCCTATGCTTTCCATCGACCTTCTGCGCTGTGGATTGCTCAGATCTTTGTGGATCAGGCGTTTGCGGCGAGTCAGATTCTGGTGTTTTCGATTATCGTCTACTTCATGACAGGGCTGGTCCGGGATGCTGGCGCATTCTTCACCTTCTACCTCATGATTCTGTCTGGAAACATTGCCATGACTCTGTTTTTCCGAATCATTGGATGTGTCAGCCCGGATTTTGACTATGCCATCAAGTTTGCCGTCATCATCATTACCCTCTTCGTCACCACTTCCGGCTACATCATCCAGTACCAGTCCGAGAAGGTGTGGCTTCGCTGGATCTACTGGGTCAATGTCCTCGGTTTGGCATTCAGTTCCATGATGCAAAATGAGTTTCAACGGATTGATTTAACGTGTACCGCTGACTCTCTAATCCCTGCTGGTCCTGGCTACGACGACATCAACTATCAAGTTTGCACCCTTGCTGGTTCCCGCGGTGGCACCACCTTTGTCTCTGGCAAGGACTACATTGCCCAAGGCTTCTCCTACTACCCCGGTGACCTCTGGCGCAACTGGGGAATTGTCATGGCTCTCATCATCTTCTTCCTCATCCTCAACGTTGTTCTGGGCGAGTTTGTCAAGTTCGGCATGGGTGGCAACGCGGCCAAGGTGTACGCGAAACCCAACAAGGAGCGGAAGGCTCTAAACGAGAAACTTCTTGCCAAGCGGGACGCCAAGCGAAAGGACAAGTCAAATGAGGACGGCGCCGATCTCAAGATTGAGTCGGAGAGCATCCTCACCTGGGAGAACCTCAACTATGATGTCCCTGTCCCCGGCGGCACTCGCCGTCTTCTCAACAATGTTTTCGGCTACGTTCGACCTGGCGAGTTGACTGCTCTGATGGGAGCTTCTGGTGCTGGAAAGACCACTCTGCTTGATGTGCTCGCTGCTCGCAAGAACATTGGTGTCATTACTGGCGACGTCCTTGTGGATGCTGTCAAGCCCGGCAAGCAATTCCAGCGTTCTACTTCGTACGCCGAGCAGCTTGATCTTCACGAGCCGACCCAGACTGTCCGCGAAGCCCTCCGATTCTCTGCTGAGCTCCGACAACCGTATCATGTCCCCATGGAAGAGCGCTATGCCTACGTTGAGGAGATTATTTCCCTTCTCGAGATGGAGACCATTGCCGACTGTATCATTGGAGCTGCCGAGTTTGGTCTTACTGTTGAGCAGCGCAAGCGTGTAACCATCGGTGTCGAGCTTGCTGCCAAGCCTGAGCTGTTGCTTTTCCTCGACGAGCCGACTTCCGGTCTGGACAGCCAGAGCGCCTTCAACATTGTCCGCTTCCTAAAGAAGCTCGCTGCCTCTGGACAGGCTATTCTCTGCACCATCCATCAGCCCAACGCCGCCCTCTTTGAGAACTTTGACCGTCTTCTCCTGCTCCAGCGCGGAGGCCGCACCGTCTACTTTGGCGATATCGGCAAGGATGCCTGCGTCTTGCGAGACTATCTCAAGCGCCATGGCGCAGAGGCTGGTCCGACCGACAACGTCGCCGAGTACATGCTCGAGGCTATCGGTGCTGGCAGCACTCCCCGCGTCGGTAACCGTGACTGGGCGGACATCTGGGACGACAGCCCTGAGCTGGCCGAGGCGAAGGAGGCTATTATCCGGATGAAGAGAGAGAGGCAGGCTGCTGGCAACCAGGCGAATCCCGAGCTCGAAAAGGAGTATGCTTCACCTCTGGGCCACCAGCTCAAGGTTGTGTCTACTCGCATGTTCCGCTCGTTCTGGCGTTCCCCCAACTACCTCTTCACCCGAGTCTTTAGCCACGTCGCCGTCGCTCTCATCACTGGTCTGACCTACCTCAACCTGGACGACTCCCGATCTTCGCTCCAGTACAGGGTCTTTGTCATCTTCCAGGTTACCGTCCTGCCCGCTTTGATCATCACCCAGGTCGAGGTCATGTTCCACATCAAGCGAGCTCTGTTCTTCCGCGAGGCTTCGTCCAAGATGTACTCACCCTTTACCTTTGTCACCTCCATCATCGCCGCCGAGATGCCCTACTCCATCCTCTGCGCCGTCGCCTTCTTCCTCCCTCTCTACTACATGCCCGGTTTCCAGACCGACTCTTCGCGGGCTGGCTACCAATTCTTCATGGTTCTCATCACCGAGCTCTTTGCCGTCACCCTCGGCCAGGGCCTCGCCTCCATCACCCCCTCGCCCTTCATCTCGGCGCAGTTCGACCCCTTCATCATCATCAACTTTGCCCTCTTCTGCGGCGTCACCATCCCTCCCCCGCAGATGCCCGGCTTCTGGCGCGCCTGGCTCTACCAGCTCGACCCCTTTACGCGTCTCATCGGCGGCATGGTCACGACGGCGCTGCACGAGCTGCCCGTCGTCTGCAAGCAGGGCGAGCTCAACCCGTTCACGGCGCCCGAGAACACGACCTGCGGCGAGTACATGAAGCCGTTCTTTGAGCGCGGCGGATCGGGATACCTCGTCAACAATGATACTCGGGAGTGCGAGTACTGCGCGTACAAAGTTGGCGACGAGTTCTACAGGACTTTCAACCTGTCGTTCGACAACCGCTGGAGGGATCTGGGTATTTTCCTGTGCTTCATCGGAAGCAACTTGATCATCCTCCTGCTGGCGGTAAGTGCTCCTTGTTGTATATCTTGAAGAATGCGAGTGATGTACTAATCCTTTGCAGAGTCGATTCCTCAACTTTAACCGACGTTGATGTGTTTATTGCGTACAATAAAATTAGCCCGGAAGGGCTTGGAATGACAGATAGATAAAAGCTAGCCGTTTTAGCATTAGACATAATAAACGAGTCTTGATCAATAGAGTCTGGTGTTTACGTATCTTGTCTAGGTTCTAGGGCGAACTACCATCTGCACTATAGGTATACGTGTGGTACTTCTGACCGAGATCTACTCTAGCTGCTGGCCTCATGATGTTCAATAGCCCAGAGCTCACCAAACCGACTCCCAGGCGTTCCAACCAGCTCCCTTGGGCCACCTGATTCCACAACCGTGCCCTTATCAAGCACGACAACCCTGTCGAAAAAGTCCATGACCATCTCAAGCCGGTGGGACACCATGACGATGGTGTAGTTCTCAAACTCCTCGCGGATAATCTCCTGCATCGCCCTATCCGTCGCCTTGTCCACGCTGCTGCTCACCTCATCCAGCAACAGCAGACCACCCTTCTTCTCGCTTCCCGTAAGCTGGTCGCGGACGCGTCGTCTAAGGATGGCTCGACCAAGACTGAAGAGCTGCTTCTGACCTGCACTAAGGTCATCGGCGCTCATACCAGCGTCGAGTCCCCCGCGGTCATCGACAAAGCCAGATAGACGCACGGCCTCAAGGACGTTGAGGCACTGGGCGTTGCTGGCAGCGTTTAGGGGGTCAATGTTGGCCTTGATGGAGCTTCCGTCAGGGAGGAAAACTGCGTCTTGGGGGATGGCGATGATGCGTTTGCGGAGTGTGGCGCGGTCGATTTGGTGCGAGGGAATGCCGTCGATCTCCATGTTTGTCGCGCAGGAGGGGAGGGGGTCGAGAAGACGGAGGAGAAGCAGGATGAGAGTTGACTTGCCGCTTCCTGTTCGACCGCATATGGCAACTTTCTGGCCGGGTTGGATGCTCAACTTGAGGTTGCGCAACGCCAAGTTGGACGGTGATGAAATCACCCCCTCGTCCTGACCTTGAGGATCGGATTCGTATGAAGCTGACACGTCGTTGATCTCGATTCGACCGCTATGCGGCCAGCTTTCAGGGGGCACAATATCCTCCCCAGGAAGATCCTCCGGCTTGATGGTTTCGGTGAATGACCGCAGACGGCTCACCGCGCCAAGCGACGTCTCGAGGGATGTGTAGCTGCTGATCAGGTTGGAGATGGAGTCGCTAAAGTTTAGCAAAGAGACCAGACTGGCACCTGTCATTCCTGCATTGCTACGGAGCTGCGTCGCGAGAGCGATGAGGAGGACGGCTAAGCCTGCAACAGTGAGATGGAGCGTCGACATGAGCCACTGCTGGATCACGGCTAGCAAGTAGGCTGGTCTTTGAGACCTGTCGAGGAGCTCGTTGTTGTGGGAAATGTCGAGGGATTCCCAGCCAAAGGCTCTGATTGTAGCGATACCCTTGATGGTGTCGATGAAATGGGTGCTTTTCACACGTCAGCTTTATACTCGAATATTGGGAGATGGGTGACCTACTATAGAGGACTCTTGGCTTCAAGATCAAGCAGTCGAACTTGTCGCGACGTACGCAGATAGAAGTTCTGCACAAGATACATAATAACAATCAGGAATGGATATCCAGCCGCAAGATACGGCGACGCCGAGGCAATGACACACGCCATGCCGACGGTGTTTGACATGTCCAAGGTGAAGTTTGAAATAGCCAGCGGCAAGTCATTGTCCAGAAGAGTCATGTCCTGCGAGAACAGGTTCGTCACGATACCGGAGTCGGTGGTGGTGAAGAACTTTAGCGGCGCAGACACAACGGTCGTGATGGCTCGCTTGTGTAGCTCGGTACCCGCAGAGGAAGCCATCCAGATGGTGGTGGTGATGGCGTTGCAGAGCAGCAAGAGGAGGTAGGAAACACGTAGTACTGCAAAGATTCCCACGTAGAATGCTGTTGATCTGCTAAAGGCGTCTTTGGACCAGAATGTGAGCCAGACGCTGGAGAAGTTGAAGCTGGCCCCGAACAAGATGGCGGAAACAGCCACGACGACAACTGAGAGGGGCCCGACGCTCCTGAAGTAGTGGCTGTATATGGACCAGTCGCCTTGTTGCCTCGCCTTGTCTTCCAGTGCTGAGTTGGTAGCCTTGGAACGGGGTGGAATTATAGTCTGGACCTTTTTCTCTGGCTTCTCTCTGTCTGAGGGAGTATCTGCGCCGCCGTGCTTGACACCAAGACTATGAACGTACTTGTTGTTTTCCATCAGCTCGAGGAAAGTGCCCTGTTCAATAACCGTGCCTCCAGCGCCGAGTGCAATGATGTGATCAGCAGTGGGTAAATGCCGTACTGAATGCGTGCAAATGACAACCGTAACGTTTCGACGACGAGTGATACCAGCTGGACCAAAGACGCGACGGAACAGCTCAGCTTCCGTGTCGTTGTCGAGTCCGCTCAGGATGTCGTCAAAGATCATGACATCAGCCTCCGAGTATAAGGCACGAGCAACAGACACGCGTTGTCTCTGGCCTCCGCTGAGCATGATGCCGTTGCTTCCGATCTTGGTGTCGTGTCCTTGCGGTAGCAGAGACACATCTGTGTTGAGCAGGGTGGCATCAACAACTTCGTCATACTTGTTCTGGTCGAAGGCGCAGTGGCCGATGATGTTCTCCTTGAACGTGGCGTTGTAGAGGAACGGGGCCTGCTCGCAGTATCCGATTTGAGAGGATGGAAAAAAGGCCTTGGTGGTTCCGGATGATACAGGGACTTCTCCGAGCAGAGCCTTGCAGAACGTGGTCTTGCCGGAAGCAACCTCGCCGACCACAATGGTGAGCTTGTTGGCCGGGATTGTCGTGTTGATCTGGTTCAGAACCATCTTTTCACCACCCCATCCAAAGCTCCCATTCTCGACAGAGAATGCTGCCGGGCCCGAGTTGACAACCGTAGCCTGGTCCTTGTCCGAGCTGGAGCTGGACAACTCTGGGTCATGTCGAGCACGGAAATCGACGCGGGATTCCGCAACGAGAAACTTTTGAATCCTCTCCGTGCATGTCAAGGCGGCAAAGATGCGAGGAAAACTCTGAAACATGTTGATCAGGGGCGCCGTGACGAGGAGGATGTACGACAAGGAAGTGAAGAGCGTGTTGACGCCGAGGTACGACGACGTAAAGGCAAAAGTGATGACGGGCGAGAGGGAGAGAGGAGAAAAGCCCAAGATTGCAGCGAGGATCAGCATCCACCGGAAGCTGTTGCCGACCTTGAGTTCTCCGACGCGCAGGTTCTGGATCAGATCGGCCACGGGGCCGGTGATGCCCGAGATCTTGTACAGCTTGACGTGGGAGATGGCGTTGGCCGTCAAGCCGACCCTGTTCTGGATCCTGGCCATCCACTCGCTCTGCCTCTTGTTTACGCGGGCCAGCAGCCAGACCAGTACAATAGCGCACAAAGCAATGATGACGAGCGGAGAAACAAAGGCTGCGCCGAGCTTGCCGTGCAGGAGCCAGCATCCAAGAGCGACCTCAACCGTGTTTGCCCAGAGTTCATGCGTGGCCTCTGCACCCAGGATAATCCTCTCGATGTCGGTGCTCATCAGCGTCAGAGCCGCAGAATCGTCTGCACCGGTGAGCTTCATCGCCGTGGTCTTGCGGTAGACGGCGGCGACCAGACAGCCGCGGATCATGTAGAGGGCTTTTTCTTTGTAGTAGCCGTAAAAGGCAGAGGAGACGGCGATGCCGGTGTAGATGAGGAAAACGGCGCCGATGAGGCCATAGCCGATGTTCTTGCTGGAGGGAGTCTCGGGCGTCTGGAGAAACTCGAGCGTGGAGTCGATGAAGAAGGGCTGGCAGAATCTGAAGGCGATGAGGGCGATGCGAGGGGCGATCGGGAAGAGGAAGGGTCCTGTGAGGGTTTTGCATAGGTCCTTGAGGAGGCCTGACTTGGGCTCGTCGTGGTATTTGTGCAGCCGCATCTTCTTTGCAAATCGTTTGTAGAGCCTCTCTGCAGTCATGCCCTCGTCGAGGGGGTAGAGATCGTCCAGGTTCATGACATCGCGGTATCCTCGCAGGAACAGCTTGTTCAACCAGGCGTACACCCCCAGGCTCAAGACGCTGCTCGACTCTTCCGGGCTGTGCTCGTCGGCGTTCCAA
Source organism: Fusarium setosum (assembly GCA_013623625.1). Classification (NCBI taxonomy): domain Eukaryota; kingdom Fungi; phylum Ascomycota; class Sordariomycetes; order Hypocreales; family Nectriaceae; genus Fusarium; species Fusarium setosum. The sequence goes on along the minus strand of JABFFE010000290.1, from coordinate 508 downwards.
TGGATCCATCTCGTCTTGGGGATGGCCTCGAGACATAAGATAGCAACTTTGACGGCGGTGGATGCGGTGAAAAGGCGTGCTTGAGTGGTCTGGTGTGCGTTGGTGATGATGAGCCAGGCTGTGCGGGCTTGCACAATGTCGAAAAGCAGGGTTAGTAGAACATAGACGGTGAGCAGAGTTGATGGTCGTCGGGCGCGTGAGTGTTCTGTGTGTGATACCGCGATAGCGAACAGCGAAGCGATAAAGACGAGAGAGGAGCCAGTGAGAGACAGATCATGGACTATGCCTGGGGTGCCTGTCGCTACGAGGATCAGAGTTGCGAGCTGTGTGATGGCGTAGACAACCAGAAATGCCTGTTACTTTAGTCAGTCACAATTGCATTCCGGATTAATTACAGTGAAACTGAACTCACAAGTTTAAGTGCCTGCAGTAGAACGCCGCCGACAACCCGCGGACGCTGAGACAGCACGGCTACACGAGCAAACGCAGCCGCAACAAACACGGCAGC
>JABFFE010000288.1:0-40145 GCA_013623625.1 Fusarium setosum | reverse complement strand
ATCTGGAGTTGAGGGGGATGGGGGTGAGGGGGATGGGATCGAGCATGTCAAAGGAATGCGCCACGGCTGAACTAGCGTCGTGTCCAATAAGGCGGCGCACGACAACACAATCGAAAGTCTGGCATTCCACTTCTATTGAATGGAGTGCGGCTGGGCGCCAGGCGGTTCATTGCTTGAACTCACAGGGTTCCGTTTACAACCGTGCCTCTCTTTGACGTGGTCCGGGTGGTGGAGGGTGGAGTCGTCGGCCAACGACATCTGAGCTACAGCTTGGAGAGGCTCACTCAACCTATGGTAACGGTCCGCACAGCGGTCTGTTTCCCAGGGAGAAGTTGTCTGCTCCAGTCTCTTTCAACCGGATGCGGCAGGACGTTGCTTGTCTATTTGTGGACGCAGTCCTAGCGTTGCTGGCGACTTTAGGGTATCCGAGATGTCCCCAGATCGATTGCACCCATGTGGGAGTCTGAAAGAAACCCGACAAAGACTACCTCTGCTGGGTATACTATGTACAGACCCCCCATAGGACCAAATTAGCTACCGTCAAGAGATAAGAAGGAATCTCTCCATCTACCGCGTGCCTTTTTCTTTTTCTTTCCTTTTTCCTTTTTATTTTTGCGAAGTCATACTCCTTCAACTCACAGCTTTCTATCCTCTTGACCATTAACCGAGACCCTGGGACACCAACCGTATACTCTTCGACCTCGGATCAACTTCGCAGAGTGAAGCCCTTTTTGGCGCTATGCAACAGTTGGCACCGCCGTCGCCGCCATCATCTTCAGACGGTTTCCTCCAACATCCAGCAGCCATCATGGACCCTTCAGGCAACACCTCGTACCCGCGAGACACCATGAGCCCCGAACAAGGCCTTGGTTACTCATATTCCTCTCGATACTCCACGCCTGTTCGCGAGGGGGACCTTTCGTCCTATGAGCCGTCTACCGTCTACTCCCAGAAGAGTGACATTTCGTTCGTAAGTGCTACTTGTTTCGAAACAATTGACGCCTATGCTGACCGATATCATAGACAGGCTATGCGACCGGACCTGACATCACTAGCCATCCCTATGGTCCTTTGCCCGATGAGGTGGGCTATCATGTAGGTTGTCACAAGAGTTCAGTTCAGAAAAACACATGCTAACCGGCACAACAGGCCCATGCTCCATACACTCCAGAGGCCTCGCCCCCAACCCCATGCCCGACCAGCGACTCGATCACGACTCGCAGTGGTCTGAGCCTTTCCAAGAAGTCTCTTACGCGCAAGCCACCAGGGGTGAAGAGTGGTCGCGTTAAGAAGAGAAGCAAGGGCGAGAAGGTCAAGATTGCCTCGCCTACCCTCTCCAAGCCCCTGTCCGAAATCGCCAAAGATCATACCGATATCACAGTGACCGATATTGGAGCCTTTGTTTCGCGCTCTACCGAGGAACGACTTTCGGAGACGTCGCGCAACAAAAAGGCTGGCCAGATCAAACGCCCCATGAACGCCTTCATGCTATACCGGAAAGCATACCAAGAGGTAGCCAAGACGCAGTGCGCCCAGAACAACCACCAGCACGTCTCGAAGGTCTGCGGTGCTGGGTGGCCCTTGGAGCCCCCCAATATCAGGCAGATGTTCGACGAATGGGCCAAGATTGAGCGGACGAACCATCAACAGGCACATCCGGGATACAAGTTCTCGCCATCGAAGCCAAGAAAGACCAGAGATGACGACGACGAAGACGGCGACTACCAGGGGTGCTCTGATAACGACTCAGACTGGAACGGTGGACATGGCCCATCCGCCACAGCGCGAAAGGCCAGATTGCGACATGTATCACGAATGAGCGAGACCCCTTCCATTATATGCGAGACTGTTGGAAACATGATGGATGACCCGTCCATGGGAGCCTACCACAGCACGTATGCGTATCCGACTCCTGGACGAACCCATGTACCTCTCTATGGACAGCCCGAGCCAAACCCCTACGACCTGAGTATGCGCCAGTACCACGGCTTGGGTATCGGCCAGGATATGGTCAGCAGAACCCCTTCTCCGGCCCTCGATTACTCTCTGCACGGGGTGGACGGCATTGGCAGTACCTACTACACGCCTCCTGAACCCGCCTTTGACAATGCGCCCATCCAATCCATGTTTGGAGATGTCAACTATGGGCTGTACGACGGGCTTCCCGGAGACGCCTCACTCGTGCCTGATGGCTGGTTTCCCCATGCGGGAGCCGGGCCAGAGATGGCGCCAATGATGATGGGCTACGAAGATACCACAGCGCAGGACGCTTATCTGAGAGGCAAAGAGGAGGACTGGAAGGTCGAGGAGATAGATGAACCTGGCGAGTTCGACTTTTGGATCGCTCAGACGGAGCAGGGCCTTATTTAAACAAAATAGGAGTCTGGGTAAATAGGGTTGATCGCGGAAACTTTGGGTCGGTAACTGTCTTATTTTGGGAACGGGGCGCAATTTGGGTGGGCAATGGAGCATCATACAGAGGGATTGAGCGGGCTCTGTTAGACTAGGTTTCCTATTTCTGGCTTTGGGGGGAAAATTAGAAAATCAAAGGCTCTGTTAGCCTAAAATTGGTTTCGCTCAGTTTCAGTCGTGAATGTAGAAGTAAACCTCATCATCTAGTTACGTAGATGCAACCCCGTGGGTTGGTTGGTGATGTTGGTTTCGATCCTAGACCAGGGGGTTTGATTAGTCATGCTGTCTTGTGGATGTCATCTCTAGCTCGTCCGTGTCCCGCTGGAGCTTGAGAGAACTGCGACTTGTCCCCACGACGTCCACTCCATCCGACACCAAGCTGCACAGCCAAACCGCAACATGACTTGGATCTCCCGTATATTGACCGTGACAGGCCTTGTGCTTCTCGCACACGCGTAAGTACTCTCCTGCTCGTTTGCCCCAACAGCAAGCTAACGATTCCCCTTTAGATGTTACTCTGCGCAGGAGCACTCTGCCATTTCGTCAACGACGGCGCAGCACGGTCTGCCGCAGCAGCTCGCGACGAGCTCTCTCCCGATCGATATCTCCATCGAAGCTCTGGTGGCGACCTTGGTGATCGTCCTAGGACTTGTGCTGGGAGCTCCGAAGCTCCGTCCGATCAAGTGGCACGAGTGGGCTGGAAAGATTGAGCGCGAGGGAGAGGCTGGCTTCAGGACGGGCAGTGGCGAGGTGGAGAAGGATTTCTGCGGCAACCCATTCAGCGTGCTCGAGACGCGACCTGGTTTCGTGGATATTCGCAAGCAGCGACGTGAGTTTGCGAGCTGGGTCAAGGCCGAGGAGAAGTAAGCTGGGGATACGGTACGATAAAACACACTCATATGCCTCCTTCCAGGTGTTAGATGACGGAATCACTAGTTATGGCGTTATCTAGAAGCTTTGTCATGGTCTTTTATGAGGCGTTGCTGAATTCTTCACAACTCTGCCGCTGTGCTCGCGCGAGTTAACCAAACGAATTCAGACGGTGAAACTTCAACTACGTAGACGAGAGCTCAGAGATCATGCATGTATAGCTAGTCACGGCCACCCAGATTAGCTGGAAGAGATGGAGGCTTGTACAGAACGAACCAAGTAAGGCATTCAGCTTGGTGTTGACGATAGAAGTGAGGGTGTGGATGCCTGCGCCAGCACCTTCCGTCTGCCTTATGTCCCTCCTTCCCCTAATGCCAGACAGGACTCCAATAACGTGGATTCCCTAAACTAGCTACGATGCTAGCGGAGGAAGGTGCGCATGCCTTATTTTCTCCCCAGCATTGAACCCGAGTTTTCTCTTCTTCAACATTTGCGAGCGGCCTGAAACCCTCGCCCATTCATCGCCACAGCGTCGACTCTGGATTTCTTCTCCTGGCATCATGTCCCCAGCCCGAGGACCAAGTTCCTCCGGCCCGGGCAACCGAGCTCGAGGGGGACGAACGAGGAGAGGACGCTCTGCTCGTGGACGTGCCAGCGTTGGCTCATCAACGAGGGGTCATTCAACACGGCGACAAGCTCAGGCCAGGCCACCAGCTTCCAGACGACCTGCACCGGCTTCTTCACCCCAACCAGCTGCTTCGACCCGTCAAAACAATAGGTCTTTTGCCACGGCGCACCCTCCTTCGGCCTCTCTGGAGCCGTCTCTTCCCAGAGATGACAATTCCCAGGTTCGAGACAGTAGTGAGCCGATACAGCATGAAGTCATCATGGCTATTGACATGAAGAACAACGCCACGATTGGGTGTGCTTATTTCGCTACTACGGATGGTGTGCTCCATCTCTCAGAAGACATACCTATGGCAAACATGGACGTTGCGGAACAGTTTGTACTTCATGTTGAACCAACCACAATTCTCGTATCAGCAAGAGCCCCTGGAAATTTTCAGGAATACCTGGAGAATTCTACTGCTCCTCAAGGTAAGCCACCCAATATCGGACTCATTTCTACGTCGGACTTGCTGATTTGAATCCTTAAGATGCTTCTGGGGGGATCATCTTTAAAGTTCTACAGTCGTCCGAGTTTTTCTATGAATCCGCCAAAGATAGACTCGTTAGTTTGCAGTCCGAGTCTCTATCATCCACTGGCATCATCTTTTCTACCGGCATAGCAGACGATCCCACAGAAGGCACTTCAGGACCTATTGAAGGGCTTGCACGGCCCGAATCGCATGCGTTCAGATCATTGCGTTATGGGGGACGTATCGATCTCAATAGCCACGTCTCGGTTTGTGACTCTGCCGGCGACATTGTCGAATCCTATCGCTGACGCTGTTCAGGTTGGCTGTGCTGGAGCTGTCTTGGGTGATCTTAATCGCCGCACATCTGCCGGCTTCCTCTCTGATGGACAGGTTGCCGGTGTTATTTTTCGGGTTGTCGACGTCCGCATGTTTTCCCTTGCAGCCTGCATGTTCGTGAGCGCTGATGCTCTTCTATCGCTTCAAATTCTCCAGACTGAACTCCACCCCAACAGCCAGGCTTGGGGACCAGATCCAAATACAGGCAATTCGAAGGAAAGTCTCTCCGTTTATGGACTCTTTCACCATCTGGCTGGCACTCCTCAGGGCCGGTCGCGGCTGCGTCAGATATTCCTGCGCCCAATTCTGGACCTGAGCAAAATCCAAGAGAGGCAGAAGACCATTGCAGTTTTGCTCCAACCAGACAACGCCGAGAAGATATCACAGATAGCGGCTATTCTACGCAAGATTCGAAACGTACGCACAACCCTTGCCCAGTTGAGAAAAGGGGTCCAGTTTCCATCTCCTGGTCGACCCGTTGATAAAGGCGCATTTGGGACAATTCTGCGATTCACGACACAAGCGTTGGCGTTGAGGGAAGCGGTGAGTTCCCTCAACAACGGCAGTGAGTCAGTGCTCTGCAGCGAGGTATGTAGGCTGAGATCATACCCTGAGACTGAAGACAAAGGCTGAAGGCGTGTGTATTGGCACAGCTCATTGATAGTCTTCCACCAGCTAATCTCGTGATGGTTGGTGATATGATTGACACAACGATTGACTTTGAAGAATCTAAAACACGCCATCGCACGGCTGTCAAAGCCGGAGCGAATAGCCAACTTGACGAACTCAACAGAAAATACGCGGGAATGAACAGCATGCTGTCTGGAATTGCCGGTCGTATGTGCGACGAGATGCCGGAGTGGGCGCGCCAGTATTTTGATGGATGCACCTTCTTGCCCCAGGTTGGCTTCCTTACAATGATTGATGTGAACCCTACGACGGGGAACGGCCGATATGAGGGTGAAGGTATGACTGGTGGCGCCTGGGAGAAGCAGTTTACAGTCAATGGCTATGTGTCTTACAAGAACAGCCGTATGAGGGAACTTGATGATGAGTACGGGGACTTGTACAACGACATTGGAGGCAAGCTATTATCATCATCTCCATCAAAGCACGAACTGACATCACACAGACAAAGAAGTTGAAGTTGTCCACATTCTCGCTAATACCATCCTTCAGCACGAAGAGCCCTTGGCATCAGCATCAGACATGTGTGGTGAGCTGGATGCAATGCTCGCTCTTGCGCTGGGTGCCGAGAAGTACAACTGGCGAGCACCACAAGTGGTTGAAGGCAGGATGATTCACATCGAGAAAGGTCGACACCCCTTACAAGAGCTTGTAGTGGCATCGTTCATACCGAATGGCTGTCACCTCGCGCCAGGACCAGCCAACCTGGAGCAGATGCAAGAGCATGCGTCTCAAGCCTTGGTCCTAACGGGGCCCAATCACTCAGGCAAGAGTGTGTATCTCAAGCAGACGGCCATTATTGTCTATCTTGCCCATATCGGGAGCTACGTTCCAGCAGCTCAAGCTACTATTGGTCTAACAGACAAGATTTTGACATGCATCTCGCCAAGGGAGAGTATGTCTGGCGGCGAGAGTGCGTTTGCCCGGGATCTGAAACAAGCTGCGCTGTCCATGAGAACCTCGACGTCAAGAAGCCTTGTCTTGGTGGATGAATTCGGAAAAGGAACGAATGGCGATGACGGCTCCGGCTTGCTAGCCGCATTGCTGGACCATTTTCTATCACTCGGAGCGGAAGGGCCTCGTCTTCTAGTTGCAACGCACTTTCATGAGATCTTTGAAGGTGGGTACCTAGCTCATCACAACGGGCTCTACCTAGCACACATGAACGTAAGAGTGGACTGGGACGCACAGCAGACAGATGATCAGGTGACATATCTCTTCACCCTGGCCTATGGACACAGCACGTCAAGCTTTGGAAGCAGATGTGCAGCACTAAATGGAGTACCAAGTGCGGTTGTTGAGCGCGCGGAAAGTCTTGCCCAGCTCCTAGCCCGGGGCGAAGATTTGGGGACAATTTGTACACAGCTATCCCGGGGAGAGGAGCAGCAGCTGGAGAAGGCAGAAACAGCCGCGCGACTGTTTCTAGAATTGCCTTTTGGCGACCAAGATGGGGATGAGCGACGCGAGGATGGGGTGGATATCATGGGTTCAGTCAAGCGTTTGTTGGACATGTTTCCACCAGAGGGATGATCGTTCGGCATTCAGTACGGCGGAACGACAGATACAACCATTTCAAGGCAACAAGGTGAAGTGGCACTGGGTGTACATCATGTGTTAACGATGGATTCCATGTTCACGAAGTCTTTTTAGCAGCAATCTCGGGGACTAGCTGGGCAATAGCTTTAACAAGGAGCTCATGCTCAACGGCATGCATCCTCGTCTCGAGATCCTCAAGAGTGTCGGACTTTGAACAAGGCACCTCCTGGGTCAGAATGGGCTGTCCCCGGTCAACCTCAGCAATGACATAGTGAACCATGACGCCAGTTCGGCCATTCTTGAGAGTACCAGCTTGACACTCGGCATAGGCTCGCCCGATAGCATCAGAACCGTCAAATTCGCCTTGGACTTGTGAGCATGATGCCTAGAAAGTGAGGATGAGGACAAGAGGTGTATGTAAATTACCTGGTAAGGCCGGATGCAGATTGATTACTCTTAAGCCGACGGCTTCGAGAGGAGTGAGAAAGGAAGTTGCAAATACATGCATCCAGCCAGCGAGGACTACTAGGTCAGGCTTCTCTGCAATGACTTTGGCTGCCAGGTCAGCGTCGTAGCGGGCACGAGCTTCGCTCACGCGGGCAGCATCCTTTTCGCCCTTTGAAAGGTAGCCATGAGCGACGAGGTTGAAGTACTCGGACGGTACGCCAGCCTTCTCGGCACGCTGAATATGAACATGAGTGGTTAGAAGATATTGATTATAGAAAGGAAGTAGGAGAAGGGTGCGTATGTGTATACATACAGTTTGCGCATAGGCTGTCTTTCGGTTGACGATGAGTTTGCAGACTTGGGCATTTATTCGCCCATCAGCGCAGGCGTCCAAGATGGCCTGGAAGTTGGAGCCATTGCCAGAGGCCATGACGAGGAGCTTGACTTGGAACATGATGACGGACTAGACCAATTCTCGTGGTGATTGAGTTTTGAGTGGTTGATTGATAGAGTCAGTGGGCCCTTCGAGGTCGCTCCTCGCGGCAGTCTCCAAATTGTTATGTGCCTATGGTGATGGAGTGCCGAGCGTGTGATGGATGATGTGAGTTCTTCAAGATATCTTCTCACTGTCGATTATCAGTGGAGTGGAGTGGAGTGGGTTGCTTGTCCCGCGCAACTGCAGAGTTTAATGGATGGACGTCAATTTTGTTAAGCGCCAACCGCCGTGCGTCAATAGCCCTACCCTGAACTCTTAATTGGATCCTAAAATTCTGCGGCAGCAGAGCACGAAGCAATTACTTCCGAAAAGGTCCTATATATTCATATCAAAGCGCATAATAAGTCGTCTTGTTCAATATGCACGTGGTGCTTATCTATATACAAAAGGCCTAGGCCGAAGCAATCGTGTCCATCGCCAAGCGTAAATCGTCCTCTCCAAGAGTGATCCTATATAACCGAATAATCAACACACCCATAACTCCGGACTGCAAAGATCAGGAGCACTCATGATATACGTTGTAACGAGGTGGGCTGTCCCTCTAGTACTGTCCATCCAGGCGCTGTTTCTAGTATAACGAGGTGTACGCTCTGTGCACAATCCAAGCGCCCCCCCTATGCCTCTCCTGACTGTTGGAGCGAATTGCATAGTGTTGGTCAAAACTCCAATGGGAACCGAGTGCGGTATTCGACGGCCGCTCTAATTTTCATCATGGACGGGGACCGCCTTGAGCAGTTCGGCTCGAGAAGTAGGGATGCCAAAGCAGAAGCGCCTTGGACATCTCTGCCTATATGCACCCAATGGCCGGCAATAGCCTCATGCGTCGTCGTGAGATGATGCATGATAGCCTGTTAAGCCAAAATATTGAGCGTAGTAATGGCCGCACCAATGCCTGCAAGCCATATCCCAACTTTGTTGACGGAAGAAGCAGCATTCCCGTAGTCGCCGCATTTGGATTTGTCGAGGTCGCCACAAGCACGGGAGCTCAAGCTCGAGCATACTGAGGTTGCCGACGACGCACCCAGTGATTGTCCGTCGCCTTCAACCGTGGTGCCTCCACCGCCCGGAACAACAATTGTTACTCCATATTGACCACCGTCCTCGAGGAAGTTGATGCAGTGATCGTAGTTGTCCGAGCAGGCGTCGACGGCCGAGGTACAAGCTCCCTCATTCGAGAAGGTCGTCGCCGCGTACGGGAAGGAAAAGTATGAGTTCGGGACGTAAGACACGGGAGCGGTTGGCTCGCCGGTCGCCGAGGCCGGAGCCGTACCGGTACAGACAGCGCTGAACAGAGGTTAGCGATGAGATGTCTCCTTCTCAAGCTCGTGGACCTGTAAGCTGTACTTACCCAGAGGGACAACAGGCGGGTTGGTCGTCGGCGTCAGTAGCGCATGTCTGGCCATTCTCGCAGCAAATGCCCTTGAATCGCTCGCCAAGCTCCTCGGAGCATTGGAACGTATTGGCAGGGCAGGAATCATCTCGTCTGAAGATGAGGGACGCAGCGGGTATGTATGTCGCGGTTGCTGTGGCGGCGACAATGTGTTGGGCAGAGGTTGAGCCTGCAACGAGGCCGAGCCACAGCCAGCTACGGCTCAGCATTGTGGTGGTGAGAGAAGGCGGAAGGGTTTAGCTTTGAGGATGAGGCTTCTGCGGATTGGCTCGCTGACGGGTGCAGACAGCTCAGCGTTGGACAGACTTGGCTGAGAGGTTCTCCGTTCGACTGCAGGCGGTTCCAAGCATGCGAGAGATGGGTTGACAAAAGAATCCCCAGTCGGGATCCTCTTTCTTTTTTTTCTCTCTCTTTTCCTCTTTCCTTAGCGGGCTACCGGGCTCCCGGCAAGGGATCTGGGATGATGTCGGTGGGGTCGTCTCTGGATGCTTGTCCCGTACTGTTGCAAGTGCATGGTTATGCAGGCCGCATACACGGCATACCACCCTTTTTTCCCTCTGGCAACACACTGCTCGACTCACCGTCGGGTTGAGAGCCGGGGTAAGCCCTGAGCGTGGGATGATGTCATTGGTGGTTAACACAGTTGCTGAGCAACCCCCGCGTCCACCTCCAACCATGCAACGACTCCACAGTTAGAGCTAGGAATTGGTCCACCGAGTAACTCGACTCGAATGAAAAGAGCACAAAGCTATTGTTGGGGTCCAATGCGTCGATGTGCAAGGAGGTAGTGGTCCGGAGCTTGGCACTAGGATCTGATTATACTTATCCGTACTATAGAGGTACGGTATGTAGAGAAAAGCCTAATCTCAACCCTAATTCTTCAGAACCCTCGGACATGGGCAAGGATCTGCCTCAGTCGATCGAGTGCCTTGGTCTCTGGCGGCGGACCAGGGACTTCAGAATCGCGAGCCTTCAACTGCTCAACCTCTCTTCGGGCTTCGGTCGCCAACGGTTCCAGGTCGCCCCAGACGTGATCGGTGTAACCGGTCAGCACGTTGCCCCATAGCTGAAGCCAGTTACTTCTTGCTTCGGCCGTGTCCGTTGTTCCCAAGTGGAGCTGCATCTCCGCCTCTGCCTCGGCTCCAGCTTGTGTCAGGAACTCGGGGTTGAAGTTGAGTAAGTCGTCCCAACGGGGACCAGAGGAGGCAGAATTTGCTGGGAAGAGAGCCTCCCGCAGCTTTGCTGCTGCTTCTGGTGTCAAGCCGTCATCTTCAGCATCGGGATCGTCGGCGCCTAGAAGGACAGCGTCGAGCTCATCGGACGGGTGGTCGAGAAGACTAACAACAGCCGCGCCGTCTAATCTCTCTTGCTTGGCCACCGCCTGGCTTTTTAGTCCAGCCTGTTGGCCTTGATGCGGGAAGTGATGATAGTGATCAAGGTCTTCAGTATCCAGAACCGAGTCCGCTGCGACAAAGTCATTGAACGCTTGTGCCGATGCTCCGGAATCCAAGTGTGTCTGCGAGCGCAGCGTCTCCCCTGGCGCCACTGGGCGCAATCTGTGTGACGATGCTTCCCCTGCGCCTGATGAAACTCTGTCGATGCTGCTGCCACCCGAGCTGCCCTTTCCCGCAGGTTGCTGGCCAGTTAGATCTGGGCCAGTGCCGAAGGCGTTGAGTGCTAGTCGGCCAGAAGCTTGGAGGCGGTCGACGAGGGAACTAGAGTCTTCGGTGCTGGTGTCTTTTCTTTTGCCTTTGGAGTTGCTAGATGCCCCGTTGTCTTTGGGCGGGATATTTCCAGGGGGTTGCTGGTTTTGGCTCATCTTTTGGTCGTGTTGGAGAAAGTATCTATGATCGAGCTGGAGCTTGAATTGGACAGTTTGGAGAGTTAATAAATAGGAGTGCGAAATGACCAGGTGGTGGAACAGCTTGTTGTTGGAGGTTGGATGATGTTAGCAGTAGAGCCTCAAAAAGACTGATTCATACACAATTAGGACCGGAGTCGAGCAATTCGACTTCTTTCCGGGGCACATGTCAAATGGCCCGGGACGGACGAGCGGGTGCGGATCGGCTGTGGAGCTTAGCATCGGATGGCCGAGAGGGGTCCAAACCAGGTGCCGCTGTCAGAAGTTTACACATGCTCTCGTGAGAGACGCTTCCCTTGCTGCAAACCATCTTACCCTGGACTACCCCGCGGGGGGACAGAAAACACGAGACTGACTAAGGTGACGGCCCAGACAAATCAGTCTCATGTTTTCTGTCCACGACTAGACTACTCCAAAAAGACCGGGGTGTCCACTGTTCCCTGTTTGGAAAGCAGAAGTGAGGCCACGCCATGTCAGATCAAGGTGAGGCGACGTAGACCTGAGAGCTTAGGTGAACAGAGGGATTCCCCGCCGTCGCATTCGGAGTTAGTGAATTGCTAAGCGTCACTGAGCACTTGAGCAAGCGGTTCCCCCCACTTTGAGCATTGAGGGGATCCTACCGATCTTCGTCCCTGGCCGCCTCACTTGAGTGAAAAGAACAGCGCACGCGTGGAGAGCACCAGAGCAACAAGAAGCTTCCAAGGATGGTCACCCTGTGCCAGCGCAGAGCTGCAAGCTCCCCGATAGACAGCAGTGACTACTAGGTTGGCTACGGTGCCTGTTTTGGGCTCCATTGTTGGGCATCTCGGGCAAGCCATGACAGACAGGTACCTCAGTTCCGTCGTCACCTCTTCGGTATCGGTTGAGGTTAAGTCATCGATTTGGCAGTGGCGCTGACGTCGGGGACTGGATTATTACAGAGAGGGCAGTCGAGCACTGGAGCTCTGTAATGTGGCTCATTTTCTAGCTAGGGAGCTCTTCTGTCCAAAGCAAGCCCTGGAGCTGTGTGGCTGCACGCACCCAAAAATACACCCCCAAAAGCCGATCCCATCCACCTCCACTATCTATCCATCCCGTCCCATCCAGTGCCAGCCCCAAAGCCAGGCCAGACCAAGCCAAACCAGACCAGGCCAACCCAAAGCCAAACCAGACTTGCAGCTTTACCTTGGGTTTTGCTGCGTCACTTCCCATCTTTTGCCTCGATCTCCCCTCCTCATCAAAGAACCTGTTCCCTCGTGGTATATCGTCAGCTTCCAGCCCTTCAACCCCCCCTCGTAGCTCGCCGTTACCGAATCCCCCGCCAGTACCTGTAACCACCGCCAGCGCAGCTCTGCACAGACTTGAGAGCGCTCCATCTCTCCCTCCATTCGCTGTCTCCTCCCTCACCTCGTCGCCCGCCCGCTACTGCTTGCTGCTGTCGTCTGCCGCGCCCACACCAACCCACTTCCTCCACCACCACCACCAGACCACCACCATTATTGCTACCACCTCCTTCAGCCTTCAGCCTTGAGCCTCGGACGCCTGCCGACCTCTCGATATCATCCACCACCGACCGTCTCCCCCCCGACCCAACTCCGATCACTCCCCCGCCGCCCGACGAAACAAATTTTTGGACGACGGCTCCTTGCACGGCGGCGATATTCAGCTAGACCCCACTGCGGCGCCGACAAAAAGACGATATCGAAAACGACACCACCGCCCACCGCAAGACCTGGCGTGTGCCACTGCAGCTTGCATCCATCCATCTCCCCTCGCATCGCCCACGCCAGGAGCTTCCATCATACCCAAGCTACTAGCTGTGGTTCATCCTCGCCTCCTCCTTGGCCCCGCCATTCCCACAGCTATCTATTCTTGCCTTTTTCTCCCTCGATCTTCGTCCGCAACCCCTCCTAATCCCCGCCCTCGCTGCCCCCCAAGATGGTTGATAGCGAAGCGAACTCGCCCACGTGGAAGTTCACACAGTATGTGATCCCTCTCTTCAACTTCTATATCCGTGATGCGTCTTGTTGTGTCATGCTGAGCTCTTGTCTGTAGGTGCTTTGGTGACAAGGGCGATGTTGAGGACATCACCGAAGGTATGCCATCTCCCTACTACTCCCCACAGTCCACCGGCAATATGTTATACTGACCGCTGCCTCCGCCTCGCTACAGCTGATATCATCTCGACGGTTGAGTTCGACCATACCGGAAACTATCTCGCTACTGGCGACAAGGGCGGTAGAGTAGTGCTCTTTGAAAGGAACGAAACGGTATGTCACCATCAGACGACAGCCTCGCGTGTTTCCCACGCTTGGCGTTGCGCATCTACCTTGTCGTCCCTGACTCTTGACGCAGAAAAAAACCTGCGAGTACAAATTCCACACCGAGTTTCAGTCGCACGAGCCCGAATTCGACTATCTAAAGTCCCTCGAGATCGAAGAGAAGATCAACAAGATAAAGTGGTGCCGGCGACAAAACGCTTCTCACTACCTGCTGTCTACCAATGACAAGACAATCAAGTTGTGGAAAGTCTTTGAGAAGTCGCTCAAAGTTGTAGCCGAGAACAACCTCTCCCACGATGTCACGCCTGGTAGCCTCGCCGGCGGTGGCGGCGCCCCGAGGGCGCTACCTGCCCATCAGTTTAGGAATGCCGCCGACCTCAAGCTGCCTCGCCTCACACACCACGATACGGTTGTCGCTGCCGTGCCTCGCCGAACATACGCCAACGCACACGCCTACCACATCAACAGTATCTCGGTGAACAGTGATGGCGAGACTTTCATCAGCAGCGACGATTTGCGGATTAATTTGTGGAACCTTAACATCCAAGACCAAAGCTTCAACATTGTCGATATCAAGCCTGCCAACATGGAGGAGCTTACCGAAGTCATCACGGCCGCCGAATTTCACCCCCTGAGCTGCAACTGGTTCATGTACGCCAGCTCAAAGGGCACTATCAAGCTCGCCGACATGCGAGAGAGCGCCCTGTGCGACCAGCACGCAAAGTGTTGGTGCACCCCATTCAATAATGTCTGAACCTGCATCCCGAAGAGTCCGCTGACCCTCCGCTCTAGTATTCGAACAAGAGGAAGACCCTTCATCACGATCATTCTTTTCCGAAATCATCTCCTCCATCTCCGACGTGCGATTCTCGTACGATGGTCGATACATCCTGTCTCGCGACTACCTCACCGTCAAGATCTGGGACATCAACATGGAGCGACAGCCAGTCAAGACGATACCGATTCACGAGCATCTCCGCCCACGGTTGTGCGACACCTACGAGAATGACAGCATATTCGACAAGTTCGAGGTGGTCTTTTCGGGAGATGCCAAGAACGTAATGACGGGCAGCTACAACAACAACTTCATGATCTATCCCTCCGATCCCGATAAGGAAGTTGAAGTCGTTCTGCAGGCGGACAAGTCGGCTTTCAAGGCTAAGAAGGTTGGAGTGCCTACGCCGATCAACTCATCGACGAGCCCGACAGCGACCAACGGTAAGAAGGGCGGTTCTAGGGCGGGCAGCCCCGGCGGTCAAGGTCAGCGGATGCGTAAGGAGACAGATGCGGACCAGATCGATTTCAACAAGAAGATTCTGCACATGAGCTGGCATCCATTCGAGGACAGCATCGCAATTGCAGCTACAAACAATGTGAGTATAGAGCCCAGGTCACACGGCCCCAAGCGAGCCGTGACTGTAGCTAACACAGTGGCACAGCTCTTTGTCTTCTCGGCACTCTAGACCATGACAGCGGCGTTCATCTCGCAGGGCAGTTACGTGAGGAAGTTTGTGCGGCGGGGGAGCGGAAGACGAAGTAGTAAGGATATGGGCGCCTCCGCCTACTTCATGATGGGATTGGCCTAGTTCTGCTTGGGCACGACATGGCATCTCGATGATGCAGGACAAAGTAATACGGATCAATGCAGCCTACTATACTTAGAAGCGAAGCGAAACGAAAAGCACAGAGCGCTAGCACTGCTTGGAGCGAAGCTTCGCGCAAAGAATGCTGGAAGGGGCCCTTTGGATGTGGCCGTAAAGCGAAAGACGGGGAGATGCGTGTAGGCAAAGCAACCTACACAGGTACATTGGTCGGCGAATGGACGCGGGGGAAGAGCCACTTGGTATGGAGGTGAATGAATGCATGGGACGGCGTTTGGTCGCCACGTGTAGCAGAAACCACAAAGAGAATATTTGAGAATCAAAGAAATGCCACTCATGACGCTGGAGGGAGGGTTGAAGTCGAATGCCCCGTGCTGGCATGTCGCTGAGGCTTATTCGCAAGACCGGGGTCTGGGGTCGTTACCGGGGTGGCTCCGGCATATTCTTGACCAATCCGCGATGCACATCACAGACATAAACCCTGGTCAGGTCAACGCCACAGGCTCGGGAACAGCCAGCATCACAAATGCAACAAAGACTGTCCCTGGCACTACTGGGCATTAGACTGGGATGAGGCGCGCTAGCGGGTACCCTGTACGACGAAACCCTTGCTGACGCTCTCAAATGGACAGGTAATGTGGTACTTCTACTTGGCGCTGAGCACCGAAGCCCCCAAATTATTCCATCTCTCCCGCATTGTACGGTACGGACGGTACGGCTTTTCTGCATGAAGACAAAGGGCAACATGACAACCGACTCAGCCTCTCCTCGTCAGCCGCCGGCTTCGTCGAGCGGCATCCAGTCTTCGCTACTTCAAATCCCCTCCCATAGCGAAAAGAACGGGAAGCCAGCGTCCATGTCTTCGCACATTCTCCGCAAGCGTACGCCCGACCCAGCGGCCCTCGAAGGCTCCCTGGGTCGCGGCAGCTCACGCGAGCCCGGGGATTTGGAGACCGGATCGACATCGTCGATAGCCCGGCATTTCACCAAGCTGATGGCTCGCGAAGTTGGACCGTCGTTGCTGACGATTGCCGTTATGCTCTCTCTGATCTTTGGAGGATGCTGTTCCAACGTATGTCTCTCTGGCACTCATCACGCTTCTCGACGGTGGAAACTGACTTGTCTGTTTGTAACTTGTAGGTCTATGCGCTCGAGGCCATCGTCAAGTGAGTTTCCAACTCACTATGAAATTTGGAGGAGGTTTTGTTACTGACTTGCATGTAGTTTTGAACCTTCGAGTGGTACGAAGTCTCGTCTGAGCCGAGTGTGCATCCTGTTCTCCGCTGACGCCGTTCATTTAGGAACTCTGTTGACCTTTGTCCAATTCGTCTTTGTCGCCGTTACAGGCTTCATCGCCCAGTTCGACAAGAACAGTCGCTTCTTCATCACACCCAACAAGGTCCCCTTGAGCCGCTGGATCGTCAACATCGTCCTCTTCTTTACCATCAATGTCCTCAACAACCACGCATTTAGCTATGACATCTCAGTGCCGGTCCACATCATTCTTCGGTCTGGTGGAAGTATCACCACCATGGCTGCGGGATATCTCTATGGCAAGAGATACTCGCGCACCCAGGTTGTTGCTGTCGTCTTGCTGACGCTGGGCGTCATCATGGCTGCTTGGTCAGATGCGCAAGCCAAGGTGAGTGCTTTCGTCTCTCTGTTACAGGGCTATTCTAAGGCTGATTTATCGTAGGGAGTGCAAGAGAGTACTGGCCGCCCGGCTTTCAGCACTGGCCTCTTGATTCTGTTTGTCGCTCAAGTTCTCTCTGCCATAATGGGCCTGTACACGGAGGCGACCTATGCCAAGTACGGACCCCAGTGGAGAGAAAACCTCTTCTACTCGCATGCCCTTTCTCTACCGTTGTTCATACCGTTTGCTCCCTCGATGGCCCGCACCTTTTCTCATCTTATGACGAGCACCCCGATCCAGTCGCCAGGCTTCCTGAGCTTCGCCACGACTGGATCACACCTTCCCAGCCAGATCGTCTTCCTTGCTACCAACGTCTTGACTCAATATGCCTGCATCCGTGGAGTCAACCTTTTGGCAGCGGTATCCACCGCCCTCACTGTCACTATTGTCCTCAACATCCGGAAGCTCGTTAGCCTCTTACTGAGCATCTGGCTCTTCGGGAACCAGCTCGCCCCTGGGACGCTGGTTGGTGCTATTGTTGTGTTCAGCGCTGGTGGGCTGTATTCAGTTGGTTCACGGAAGAAGGTAGAGGAGGACAGTCCGAAGCAGGAGCGAACAGGAAAGGCGAGTTGAGAAACTCTGCTCTAGCACTCATCTGCTCTTGTATCTGCATTATAAATATGGTGGAGTTAGATATGGCGTTCTTGGGTTGCGAGGACTGTCGTGTGGCTATGCCAAATTAGACTCGTGTTGGTCTTAGACTTGACACAAGGTGTATATTTACTAGCTAAGAGTAATTGTCTCTTGTGGAGAAGTTGTGACCGATGCTGCATCATTGCCCAGTACCCATCACCCTATGTGGCCGCCGTGGAGTCGTGTCTTGAGCAACGACAGATGGTGTCACCTACGAATAGGCCTTACTGTCTTTGGGCCTCCTTGCAATGCCTGGCTGATTGTTTTCGTGATGACACGGATACGAAGAGTATCTTCGGAGCGGAATCGGTGTTTTGGTGCAAGCCACCTTTCCCGACCCGCTTCGAGCAGGAGAACTCTTAGTTTGGCGGTTGCTGTGAAAGAACATGGAATGGGACGAGCAGGAAACCTAATAACACATAAAGCTGTTTGCAATTGACTGAAAAGTGATTTGAACTGAGAAATGGTAGCTCAGCGAGTCGCCGTTTTGCAGGACCCGCCACGTTGCCCCAAAACGAAGGCGATATTGGATAGGACCTAGGAAACTGGAACCTTAGCAGTTTTGACAAGTAGTTGCAGTTGGGTACTGTTGCAGCGGCGGGGTTGGGGGATTTGTGATCCTTCAGTACGGATACTTGAAGGATGAAGGATGCTATTCGAGCGCTTATCGGGATCGTCAACCGACCTCCAACGCGGGGGGTTTAGATCAGGACATTCGCGGGCTGCGGAGCAGCAACTCCACGCTGACGTATCAGCTACGATGCGATATCTCAGCCGATGTGCCCATGGCGTCGTCTTGCAGAGGTATATCAAGGGAACGACCAACGGCTCAAGGTCAAGATGTTGGTCGCCTCTCCTCTCATCTTCAGCTTAACCTCCTCAGACTTTACCCAAGATGTCACACCCGCAAATCACATTCCGGCAGACGACTCTTCAGGGCGATTCTGTCCTTTCAAAGAGACGCCAGACTGTCTCCCGCACTACTGTTCGTGCCCAGCTGGAGCAGTTGCGTTCGACCGGTCGTTATGACTGCTTCAAGCTCAAGTGGCACCCCATCTATGAAGACAAGTCTATGTGGCCGGTGCCTTTTCATTTGTTCTGGGATAGTGATATCGCCAAATGGATCGAAGGAGCGTGCTACTTTCTTGCACACGAGTATGACGAGGAGATTGACAAGACAATCCGTGAGCTTGTGGACATGATCAGAGCTGCTCAGCAAGATGATGGGTACTTAAACGTTCATTACACCGTGGTCGAGCCCGATAAACGATGGTCCAATCTGAGAGATATGCACGAGCTGTGAGTTTTCCTCGGAGTTTCGCAGTGGGATATTTCTGATTGCTGGTTCTTCAGATACAACGCCGGCCATCTGATCGAGGCCGCCATCGCCCACAAGGAGTACTACCAAAACGACTTACTCGTCCAGCCTATTGAGAAGTATATAGGCCTCATCAAAAAGCAATTCGGTCCCGGCGAAGGACAGTTGAGGGGCTACCCCGGTCATCCTGAGATTGAGCTTGCTCTGCTCCGCCTTTACTCAGCAACTGGAAACACCGACGCTTTTGAACTAGCACAGTACTTTCTGACCGAGCGCGGCAACCCAAAGGGACAGGATGGAAAGCATTACTATGAATGGGAGCGGGAAAAGAGAGGCGAGAGCCCATGGCTTCGACCAGACCCCTACCCTGAAAACGGCGCCCTGTGGTACTGCCAGGCTCATGCTCCCATCATCGAGCAGAAGACCATTGAAGGCCATTCTGTCCGGGCTACGTACCTTCTCACTGCTGTTGCTGATATGCTATATCTTTCCAAAGCGGATCAGCGTCCTATCCCCGACGCCGAAGCTTGGTCTAAAGCTCTCCATCGGCTGTGGGATAACATGGTCAACAAGAAGATGTACGTGACCGGAGGCATTGGTGCTATCAAGCAGTGGGAAGGATTTGGCATCGACTATTTCCTCCCTCAAGGAACAGATGAAGGTGGATGTTATGCTGAGACTTGTGCTTCCATCGCCGTCATGATGCTCGCCGAGCGGATCTTGCATCTCGACCTCGATGCCCACTATGCCGACATCATCGAGCTATGCCTATACAACAACGTCATGACAGCCATGAGTCTTGATGGCAAGGCCTTTACGTACGTGAACCAGCTGGCTAGCTCCGAGGCCGACAAGAGCGTGCGCGAGGAGTGGTTTTGGTGTGCCTGCTGCCCCCCTAACCTGACCAGACTCTTTGGCAGCCTTGGTGGATATTTGTGGGATTATGGCTCAGAAGAAGATAATGTCTTCATCAATGTGCATTTGTACACGGGTGCTGAGCTCACTTTCGATGCACGTGGATCGACTGTTTCTCTTCAACAGAGATCTAACTGGCCGTGGGAGGGAAAGGTAGACTTTCAGCTGTCGGCTCCTACACCTCTCCGAACAACAATTCGACTGCGGTTGCCTGGGTGGTCAAAGGGAGCGTACACTCTGGCTCCATCTCCGCAGCCAGATCAGGTCAAAATTGAGAAGGGATATGTCTGTCTGGATCCGAGCTACGTTGCAGAACACTCCTCATTCTCTCTGGAAGTCCTTGGTTTCGAACCTCGGTATCTCTCCCCCCATCCTTACACGAATCAACGAACTATTGCTCTTGCCAAGGGTCCCATCGTCTACTGTGTGGAGGATGCCGACAACTCCTGGGAGGCGAATCACTTTAAGGACGTGTTTGTTCGAGCGGATTCGCCAGTGACCGAGAAGAAGATTACTGATGAAAAGACTGGAGAAGAGTACGTTGCTCTGCATAGCAAGGGATGGAAGCAATCTGTTTCCACTCGAGCTTCTTTCCGCACCGAAGGGGACTCTGTTGAGTCGCGGGACTTGGTGTTTGTGCCCTACTACTTCAGGGCGAATAGGGGTGGAAAGGGGCAGATGAGAGTTGGGTTGTTGAACGGTGGTATCGGGTCGGGAATTATCTTTCCTGAACGAGGGTAGTTCCATGCAAAGGAGAAGTGTGCGAGCATCTATGATGGGCTACAGGTTGGAATAGCTAAAGAGAGTTCACTCTTAGATGGACCATCTCCCAAGGCCATATCATCGATCTCGATCTGAACGTGCATGTGCCCATATATATTGTTGACAGGCTAGGCATGCTATCTTGGTCAGCATGGTTGACTCGTCAGGATAGGAGCATCAAGGGTGCAGACGATACCACACGTTTACCCTATCAACGAACGTCCTATAGCTATATAGATGGTTTGCTTAACAATACCCTATTGGTGTTTGTATGGTTGGAACGAAGTCAGGCTTTGACGAGTCAATATCGACGTTCCCCTGTTGAGTATATTCATGAAGCTCCCGACTTAGCTATACACCAAGAGCCGGAGAGGTTCTAATTCATAAGGGCCGTAGAAATAACTCGAGGGGGTCAGACCCGACGTAGCACAGAGGGGCCACGAGATGATGCAATACGGAGTAGCGACTCGCGTCTGGTGTGAGACGCTATACGGCGGAAACTGGTGATCACCCAAAGAACTAGCATGGTTTCTTAAGGAGGATTCTCGACAACGTGTCTCGTGTTCAGTGGAACCATGTGATCAATTGGAAGACGCTCGAGCCGGCATATGGTACTACGGATATTGAGTGTTTGGGCACAAGGCGTGACATACCCGGGACGCTGACGTTGCTTGGGCACCGTCGGAGGGCCACGGTATTACAGGCGCACGCGACAGAGGCGAACGAAGTCGCATGGAATACACAGCCTAGCCCGCGAAAGGCTCTGAGAGTGAGGCTTCCATACCCTTGAAGATGGGGTTATTGAGCTTGTAAGATTGATCGAGTGACGATCCTTGTCTTGCCGCTGGAAGTCAACCCGGGAACGACGATCCTTCCACTTACTACTCCGTACATAGACGAGAAATTGTTCCTAGGACCAACCCCAACCGCAAAGCCAAGAAGCTGGAAACCGAGAACGTCTTGGTCTGGAGAACTTGGCAGACTTGCGAAGCACCTCCCTGATATGAGAAGAAGAGCCCTGGGATTTTATCTGAAGTAGATGCCTCAAGAGGTTTAGCACGCTGGAGCTTCACTGTAGCCCCGCCGAACGGCAGGCATTGCACCGACATTCGCACCGCCCCACATCCCGCCCTACCTTGAGGTGGTGTGTCACACCGTCATACCTTGTCTCACTGCCTTACTTCTTACTTGCACGCCGTCAAAGACCTCCTCTTCATCCCGTCGCTGGCAACGAAACCTGTCTTGTTTGAGGGCTCTTCATGCCTACGACCGCTTGAAACCAAAGGAGATACGGAATCGCATACTCTTTCATTAACTAATTCAGGTCCCAAAACACGGAATCGCCATGGCTGGTAGGTACCCAGCTTGTCTGCCCCTCCATTGCAATAGACCTTACACTTCGGCCTCCCTTTCAACCAGATTTGCAGCATTTGAACGGTTGTGCTGACCGGCTGATCACTCCAGGCGGTCCCGTATTCGATGACAGCGAATCGGCAGCGCTCAATGTACGAACCCGAGAGTCGGATGAGGAGGGCGAGGAGGCTCGAGACTCTGGTGCAACCGGCCATGGCGCCTTGCACAAGCAAACGTCGTCCGAGACCGGCTCGCACACCGGTAACGACGATGAAGAACTCGAAGAGGGAATGCTACTACGAGACTTGCCCAAGAGAACCACTTTCTACGATCCTGTCGCTGAGCGCCAGATGAGCCAGACGGACGCCAAATTCTTCTACCATCGAAACAAGGCCGATTCACGAAACGCTGGTGGGGCTGGCGGCCAGTCGATACCCCAGAGCCCGTTTCTAACCTCTGGTTCTCGCCCTGCGACCGAGTATGGCGCCGATTCTTTAGTGCTAGACCCTAACGGCCATCGTGTCGAATCCTTTGCGCCTGGATTGGAGATGCCGACTCCTGCCATCGATCCCTCAGCGTTCTCTCAATCACCCACCAAGGTTAACGCCCAGCCCGTACCTTATCCCGCCAACTATCCTCCCGCCACCCTCCCTCGTACTGGTACTGTAGCGCAGGATCCACGACTTGCCGACGGCTCTGGCCCTGGCCTGGCTGCTGGCGGCTTCTTTGACACGGAACCTCATATTACAGCTGAATTGAGTGCAATATCCAAGAATATTCAGAGGATCTTGGATCTCAGGCGCAAGTACATTGCACTTTCCCTTCAAGGACCGGAGGACAACCCCAAGGATGACCCGGAATGGGATATTTATCCACCTCCACCCGAGCCTGCATGGCGGCAGTCCGCGGAGCACACAACGGGTGTTACGGAGCATGTTCCTGGCCAAGAGAAAGCAGGATTGAACGGCGCCAATGATGCACCTGGACTTCTAGATGGTCAAATGCCGCAGGACGCTCAGGAGAGCAAGCGAACCACGCGGAAGCGGAAACCAGGCGAGGATATCGGGGAAGACTTTGAAATGACCGATTTGCTACCGCTACCGGGCGATGACGGGCTCAGGTATAAACTTGATGAGAGCGGAGTCTATCAAGTGTTTGAAAGCAAAGATGCCCAGGAACCTTCTATTCGAGTACCGACTATCAGAGAGTTTTACATGGATTTGGATGACATCCTGAACGTTTCGTCTGATGGACCTAGTAAGAGCTTCGCATTTCGGCGCCTCCAATATCTCGAGGGCAAGTTCAATCTCTACATTCTCCTGAACGAATACCAAGAAACGGCCGACAGCAAAAAGGTGCCTCATCGAGATTTCTACAATGTTCGAAAGGTTGATACTCACGTTCACCATTCGGCATGTATGAACCAGAAGCATCTGCTTCGCTTCATCAAGAGCAAGATGAAGAAGTTCCCAAATGAAGTGGTGCTTTTCCGTGACGGAAAGCACCTTACGCTGGCCGAAGTCTTTGCTAGCATCAATCTGACAGCCTACGACCTGAGTATTGATACCCTCGATATGCATGTAAGTTGATCGATGCTCAAGCTCCGGCCTTTGGGAAGAGGTTGCTGACTTTTCAAGGCTCATACCGACTCCTTCCATCGATTCGACAAGTTCAACCTCAAATACAACCCAATTGGCGAGTCTCGTCTCCGCACTATTTTCCTCAAGACGGACAACTTTATCCATGGACGGTACTTGGCAGAAATCACGAAAGAAGTCATTTCCGATCTTGAGTCAAGCAAGTACCAGATGGTTGAGTGGCGAATCTCGATCTATGGCAAGTCGATAGATGAGTGGGATAAGCTCGCTGCGTGGGTCGTCGACAACAAACTCTTTTCACACAATGTCCGCTGGCTCATTCAGATTCCTCGCCTCTACGACGTCTACAAAGCTAGTGGCTTGATGGAGACGTTTGAACAGGTGGTTAAGAATGTCTTCCAGCCGCTCTTCGAAGTGACCAAGGACCCTTCAAGCCACCCAAAACTACACATCTTCCTCCAAAGGGTGATTGGCTTCGATAGCGTTGACGACGAAAGTAAGGTTGAGCGTCGGCTCTTCAAGAAATTCCCCGTGCCAAAGGTCTGGGATACGAAACAGAACCCGCCGTACAGCTATTGGATCTACTACCTTTATTCTAACCTGGCGTCCTTGAACTACTGGCGCAAGAGGCGGGGATTCAACACTCTTGTCCTACGACCTCACTGTGGAGAGGCTGGCGACAGCGAGCATCTGGCCGTCGCCGCCCTCTGCTGCCACAGTATCAGTCACGGACTGCTTCTTCGTAAGGTGCCCCTTCTCCAGTATGTGTTTTATCTGGAACAGATCGGTATTGCCATGTCGCCGCTAAGCAACAACGCTTTGTTTTTGGCTTATGAACGAAACCCTTTCCATCAGTACTTCAAGCGTGGCCTGAACGTGTCGCTGTCTACGGATGACCCTTTGCAGTTTGCATTCACCAAGGAACCTCTCATTGAGGAGTATGCGGTTGCTGCACAGATCTACAAGCTTAGCCCCGTCGATATGTGCGAGCTGGCCAAGAACTCTGTCAAGCAAAGTGGCTACGAACTGTCCATTAAGGAGCAGTGGCTGGGGCCTGGCTGTGACAAACCAGGCAAGCAAGGCAACACCATGGTCAAGACTAATGTACCTGACCGGAGGGAGGAGTTTCGGTACTTCACGCTGATGCAGGAGAGGGATGTGTAAGTTGCAGCCTGATTACTTTGTGTGCCCACCTGATGCTGACTTTTTACCTCCCAGGCTGGCGCGCTATGTCACCTACAATGCTGAGAGCGAGCTTTCGGCTCAACCTGTCGGCAGTGACAATAAGATATCAGAGTCAGGAGTGTCCATGGCCGGGCAACTTGCACGCAATGGGGCCTCGGCTGGTGACGAGATTGCGAACGTGGAGACGTCTCCCTCGGCCCCCAGCTATCACACCCAAAACGTGGGATCGCCTTCAGGAGCATCGACCGGCCGAGATCCGACCTGGTCTAGCGAAGCCATGGCAGATCTTCACCTCTCAGGAAGTGACCCGAGAATGTTCCCAGGCATCTTTACACGGGGACACCGTACTGGTAGTTTCCGAAATCTTGGCCAAGCTAATGAAGGGCGGAGCACGTCTGATGACGTGTTTGGGCCTGATTAAGCTTGACATGGTCGTCCCTAGGCTGCAGTGTCCCGGAAGAGGAGTATCGGATAGATTTCGTGAAGTTATGTGAGTTTGATTCGTACTGGGATAATCTTGGGGTTATATAGACGACGATGCCTCGACTGGTCTGGACAAATGGGCACCGGCGGTAACTGTAGACTGGGGCTTGCGTGGTAAATCGGCCCATGGGCCTCGCTTTTGGAACCGATAGGTCTTTGGATTCCTAAATGTCGTAGGTGAAGAATGTACGTAAAATGGGGACGGGCTATGATGGTGCCCAACCATGCTCTCGGAGGGCGTAGTGTAGCACTGAATTTTCTCCTGGGAGAAGAATAGGTGAGTTGCCTGGATCGGATGCATAGTGGGCTCAGGATCCTCAGACAAACTGATACATGCAATGCATATCGCGCCTGATGCGTGGCCACATGTTTATTCTTGTCTTTTGCCCATTGCATTGCCTATCCCGTGTGCAAGAGGATACTTGTAATGTGAACTTGGTTGAGCAGGGATACTTAAGCCTGGATAATCTTCTAAGGTTGGCTGTTTTTGTCTCGTGTGGTGCCCCTTACCGGGCGATGGTAGTCAATTAAGCGGGCCTTCCTCTAAAAAATTGAATTCTCGTGAAGGCTCATATAATGGGAGCTAAAACAGAGGTTGACGAAGCCTGTGGCGATGCAACAATGCAACCAACTTGACACCCGCTTTCTGGAGGGTCCTTGTGACGGAGCTGACGTTGGACCTGCTTGCGGGGGATTCGGTGGGGTGCCAGGTTCGGCCTTGGAAAACGATGGCAGCCCGACCACCCCGTCACCTAAGCAATGGGGAAAGTAGGGGGTTAAGGCCAAATTCGCACCATTTCAGCTACCAATACGGTAAGCAGCATCGTGTGCAAGCAATTCAATTTCACATCAAATCATTCACGCCATAACTATCCCTAAATAAGCACCCACCTGTCCAGGAGGTTTGAACTTGGTAGGGGGAACATACATCGGGTCGGTCCATACCTAGCCGTCGCTGCTCCTCCAGACAAACGACGCACTGCGTCACTTCGCATCGCATCGCATTGCATCGTATCGTTCGGCCTCCTTTTCGTCCCCCCTCCGTTCTCTCTTCTCCTTAGCAAACTTCAAGGGGATTCCCTCTCGAGGCACATACGGCCGTGGTGCAGCCTGCTGAGTGAGCCGACTCACGACTTTCCGACATGGGGTTTCTGGGGGTGTACCGGGCCATCTACGACTACGCGCCTCAGGCTGAGGGCGAGCTCGCCATCAACGACGGCGACCTGCTCTACATCCTCGATAAGAATGGCGACGATGGTTGGTGGAAGGCAAAGAAGAAGGCTGGAGCCGACGATGAGGACGAGCCGACAGGCCTTGTGCCCAATAACTACGTCGAAGAGGTGAGCTGGCCATCACTGGTTCTTGAGTGAACGAACAATCCCGCTGACCCCCGTGCCTTTTCTCTTCGTTTCCAAAGGCCCGGCCCATAGATCACGCTCGCGCCCTTTACGATTATACACGTCAGACTGACGAGGAGCTCTCGTTCCACGAAGATGCTCAACTTGAGGTCTTCGATACGTCGGATCCTGACTGGATCCTGACTGGCTTCGAGGGCGACTACGGCTTCGTTCCGGCCAATTACATTGAGATGGGCACGCCTGGCGAGTCCCAAGCACCGTCAGCGCCTCCCGCTCCCCCGGCGCTGCCCACGAGACCACAACCTGCCCCAGAGCCCGAGCCCGAGCCCGAGACGGCATCTCCGGATCTACCGAGCGACACTGCACCTCCTCCGCCGAACCCAGCCGCCGCTCTTGCGGGTGTCATGCACGCCCGTGCAGCTTCTCAACAGTCTGCGGCCCCTCCGCAACCCCCTCGCGCTTCTGTTACGTTCAGCGAACCCCCGGAATCCGATGATGAACCCGTCCGATCCCCTGCGCTCCCTGCACGACCACGGCTACCAGCCTCGCCTTCGCCGACTTATGACGACCCCCCTTCTCCGGTTGCAGTCCAAAGTCACCGAGATGTTGACCGCCGTCGAGATGTTGAACGCACACCAGGTGGCTTCCACATGTACAACATCAATGAGATGGTCTCTATCATGGGCAAGAGAAAGAAGATGCCTACCACCTTGGGAATCAATCTCTTGACCGGGATGATTTTGATCGCTCCAGAACACGCCTCGGATGGACCTTCACAAGAATGGACTGCTGACCGAATGACCCATTATTCGCGAGAAGGGAAACATGTCTTCATGGAGCTTGTCCGCCCAAGCAAGAGCGTCGACTTCCACGCAGGAGCAAAGGACACTGCCGAAGAGATTGTTAGTGCATTGGGTGAGCTGGCTGGTGCTGTACGTGCCGAAGGACTGCGCGAAGTGATCATGGCAGGCTCAAAGGGCAGTGGCGGCGGCCAAAAGAAGGGACAGATTCTTTACGACTTCATGGCTCAGGGGGACGACGAGGTGACTGTCGCTGTGGGCGACGACGTAATCGTTCTTGACGACACTAAGAGCGAAGAGTGGTGGCAAGTCCGTCGACTCAAGAACGGAAAGGAAGGCGTCGTACCGAGCAGCTACATTGAGATTACCGGTACCATTGCATCACCATCGGCTCCCGCTGGCGTTAACTCTGCCAAGTCACTTGTCGAGCAAAACCGCCTCGAAGAGATCAGATTGACAAAGGAAGCCATCAAGGCGAGCAAAGAACCTCAGCAGGTAGGACCGGGAATGCCTCTTCCTGCACGAAGGAGTAGCCTTATGGCGAGAGAGAATGGTAGTAATTCGGGACAACAGCGGAGCCGTCGAGAGAACGGACGAGGCGATGGCAACAACCAGCCCCGATCTAAGCCCAGTGAGTACTCCCCCGCATCACCCCCCGCTCTCGCTATGTTTCACGTTCTTCATCTGGATTCATGTTAGACGCTGACTCCTGACTCGATAGAACCGGATTCGTCCAAAGTGCGCACCTGGACTGATCGATCTCGGTCCTTTAGCGTCGAAGCCCAGTTCCTTGGCCTTAAAGACGGCAAGATTCATCTACACAAGATGAACGGCGTCAAAATTGCCGTGCCTATTACTAAAATGTCTCGTGAAGATCTCGAGTACGTTGAAAACTTGACAGGCATCTCTTTGGATGACGACAAGCCACTGGCAGACGTCAAGCGAGCCAGGTCCGCGGACAAGAAACCGTCCGAGTCCAGCGCTCCAGCTGGGGCAAGCATTGAGAAGAACCAGAAGCCCGACTACGACTGGTTCCAGTTCTTTTTATCCTGCGAGGTTGCCGTGGGCTTGTGTGAGCGTTACGCCCAGGCGTTTGTAAAGGACTCAATGGATGAGAGCGTACTGCCCGATGTCGATGCCAGCACTCTACGAGCTCTTGGTCTCCGCGAAGGCGATATTATTAAAGTTATGCGCACCTTGGATGCCAAGTATGGCCGGCGCGGTGGTAAGAGGAACGTCAGCTTCGCCGATGGAGCAGATGGCGAAGGCTCTGGAGGCCTGTTTTCTGGACCTGGTGGCGCACTACGGAACAACACTCGAAAGGGTCGACCTGCTCCCGCAGTGCAGACGAGTGATGTCGTTGATGCTAGTGCTTTCTCCAAGGCTGATGGCTCCAAGGCAGCTGACGATAATGCCAAGTCGCCTTCACCAACCAGCCCAGCAGACAACAGCCCCGAACCTCGCCAGCAAACCACTTCAGGATTTGATGACGATGCCTGGGACGTCAAGCCCAGCAAGCAGCAGCCGGCGCAACAATCACAGCCACAGCCGCCCGTCGAATCCAAACCGAAGCCCGCCCCCGAGCCCTCGCCAGCTTCACCTCCACCAACTCAAGCATTGACTGGTTCTATGAAGGAGCTGTCACTCTTGTCAGCACCCCTCGAGCCCACCAGGATCGAGCCTGCACCGGTGACCACGAAAGCAGACGTTGTCCCGGAGCAACCCACATCGTCCGCCCCCGCGGCGCAACCCCTTGCTGGTGCCACACCGTCCTTCTTCTCGTCAGTCGCTCAGGCACGGCAACGTCCTGCTCCACCTCAGGCATTACCAAACCAGGGCTCGCTCGTGCCTCCACCCCCCCAGCGACCTCTGTCAGCTCCTCAATCAGCCCAGCCCAGCGGCTTCGCTCCCCCACCGATAGTACCTCAGATGACAGGTACTTTGCAAGGGCAAGTGGCGCCCCCTGGCCAGAGTCTGAATGAGATCACCCAGGCCCGATTGCAGCAGCAATACACTGCTCAGATGCAGCAGCAACAGCCTCCACAGCAAATGCAGCCTACCATGACTGGATTCCCTGGACAACAGGGCCCTGGCATGATGCCCTTCCCCACAGGCGCTGGGCAGTTCATGCAACCAATGATGACTGGACTACAAGGGCAGAACCAGTTTTCCTCGATGCAGCCTCAACCCACGGGTTTCCAGCCCTCATTCCAGGCTACGCAGTCTATGTACGGAGCCCCCCCTGGAGGCATCAATAGCTACCTACCTCCCGCTCTTGAACCCCAGCGGACCGGTATGCCTGGCTTGCAACCTCAGGCGACTGGTATGAGTGGCATGAACAACACAATGACCCCCCAGCCCCTGCAGCCGCAACAAACGGGGCCCCCTCCTCCAGTCCGTTTCGGTGTATCTAATGAACCCAAGAAGCTTGCACCCCAGCCAACGGGGCGAAGAGCCAATCTGGCGCAAGCGAGTAAGTTACACCTCCCTTGCTCGATCCTGTACTTTGCTGACTTTGATTTAGCTCCCCAGAATCCATTTGGATTCTAATCTCAAACAAACCTGTACCCTTTGGTTGTTGGTGGCGCGCTTTGGTCATGCTCGGCAAATACTTTGGACATATCTTTTCACATCTTGTATGCATACTGGTCTTTGTCAGGCAAGGCTACTTAGAAGTTGAGTGTCAAGATAATAATACTATATCAATAACCGATCCAGCCCCCCTGGACTCGGTCTCTTCTAATTATCCTAATCTATGAGTCTATTCAGTGTCGTGAGGGAATGCAAGGTGTCCGCCGCTGGTGATAAAGCGACGGACGCCTGGTGACCAGAATCCGGCACAATCCATGCCAAGGCATCAGCAACAGTCCGCCCGTGATCCAACACGCTGTCTTCCATATCGTCACGAGATGCAAAAACGGTAGCCAAGGATGAGGCTCAAGAGTGGCCCAGGAACTGACGAGATATGTCTGCAACGAGATACCAAACATCTAAGGAGGTGTCCGACAGGGCATGAATGCAGACCAATAATCAATTCCCATAACCCAACTGACGGGCCAAATATAGCAATTTCAACCACTGTTGCCTTTGCTATTTCAGCGGCTCGGTAATGGCCGTCATCAGAACTCCGTGCAATTGCAACAAAATCGGCCTATATATGTAGATCGGAGTAACTTCTAGGCAAATCAAGCCTTGCGCCGCCGGCCACTAGAAGGCCTCGCCGCCCCTGTCGCAACCGAAGAAAGGTCGAGTTCGACTTCGGTTACTGGTGCATCGGAAATCTTGTCCTGCTGGTTTGATGAAGGCTCGAAGCGCTTGCGTACAGCACGAATCATCATGAAGAACCAGTAGAAGTTGAGACTATTGAGTGTTATGTTGCTCGCAAGATAGGCGGCACCAAGCCACACATGCACTGTCGAGTCTTGGTGTGCGAATGACATGGTCGGTGTTGCGAGCGTCTCGATCTGGGGATGGGCGTTGATGCCGGCCCACACGTCACGGAACACACAGAACGAGGAGTAGGTTCCGTATACAAGCCGACAGGAAAAGAAGGTGAAGAGAAGCATAAGACCATTGTACAGTTGCGCGCGTGTTCCTGTCTTGCCGAGTTTATCCATGAACCAGTGGACGTTGAGGAAGGGCGTGGATAGCTCCCAAAGGATAAAGACGCAGGCGTAATAGTTGAGAAATGGACGCTGTTAAGAATGATAGTTAGCAGATTGGAGTGGAGGAATGCGATTTCTGGAGACGTACGAAACCGAGCGAGTACACGAGCAGGGCGGCGATCGCGTGCGCCAGAGTTCCCAGGCCAAAGACATCGAGATTGAGACTGGTGACGACCAAATCCCAGAGGAAATAGCCAGCTGCGAGCGCCTGGATGAAGCCGGCGGCACCAGTGTAGCCCCAAATCCGCTCCTCCCAAGTCATGTTTTTGAGTTCGTTGTCAGTGAACATGACCCAGATAGCAAGGCCGTTGATCAAAGTGCTTTGCACCATCGACACAACGTGGGCATCCCAATTCAGTCGTCGCTTGCGAGGAAGCTTGGCATAGTGTTCCGGGGCTAGGAGGTTGGATATCCATGGCGAGATTGGCCAGAACACGACCGAGTATAGGAGGGCGGCGGCGAGGACTTCGTGGATATGCAGCGGCAGCGTTGGGAGATCGAAGTAGTCGGCCCAGGGCTGTGCCTTTTCGGCCAGCCAGGGCACGGGAGGGAGGAAGAATGGATCTTTCATCGTGGGATATGGAGATGGGTTGGGAGGGCCAAGTCGTTCGCACCCACAAGGGCGTGGGATCGGGGGGAAGGATCTGGTAAAATAGAAAAAAGAAGAAGAGAATGCGACGAGGCAATGCGCCCCAGGAGTCTAAACAGGCAGCTTACCTGTAAAAGGATGTAGGTCACGTCGATTGCACGTCTGTTGGGGAAAGCTCACGTGGGAACAGCACGGGTGTAGAAGTGTGTGGGTGAATGGAAGCTGTCACTGGAGCTTATTGCAGTATTCGTACCCGTAGGCCAACCGCTCTGGGTAAGGAGAGGCGTGCTTTTAGTCCGGAATAGGCTTGGCCCGCCGGGTGGCTTTGGTGTTGGGGAGACTCCGTCTGGGCAGCTGGACCCTTAGGTAATCAAGGGACCTACCTGATGTGGCAGTGTGCCGCCATCATTCCGCCACCCCACCAGATACACCCAGCCAGCTGCCACCTCACTCGTTTAGAGCACCAGATACAATTGCGACGGCACACGAAACACACGCTCACTACACTAGCTCATTCACGCGGCACAACTAGCAGGACCTAGAAACTCATATTGCAGTGTGAAACAGCCTCTGCACGACCGCATTACTCATTCGCTTCGGCTGCCGCTCCTGCATCTGCAGAATTACCTCCTGTCAATCACCATGGCCGAGGCGCTACGAGACTTGTTGGCCCCTGGGCAGCAGACCGACCCTGCGGCTCTGAACTATCTAACGTACCTTGCAGAACAGCAATCGGATTTTCTGCAAACCTCTGAGCCGCAAGTTCTGGCCCAAACATCTCACTCACTCCTCCTGTCCGTCCAGGCACTCTCAAAGCGGTCACACAAGCCCGTCGTTGAGTCCGCAGCCAGCCATGCCTCGCTTCGACAGTCGCTGCCTCCTCTGGCCCAGCGGGCTTCCGACCTGGTGCAGGCAGTACCTCGCCTAGATGCTCAGGCAGAGCACTTCTCGTCCGCCTTTGGCAAGGCGAGTGAGAGCAAGCTGCTCGCGCGAAGGAAGCAAGCTCTACTGCTCCTTCGAAACTCTGAGCGCCTCGTCGACGTTATGGAAATGCCCTTGCTACTTTCGTCTGCCGTGTCGACCGCGCCCGTCAACCATTCATCTACCCTTGAGCTTTATGCTCATGTGCGTCGCCTGGCCTCACTCTACCCGGACTCACCTCTCGTCACTTCAGTTTTAGAGGAGGCGGATGCGGCCATTCGACAAATGGCCGCGGACCTCGTCGGGACACTCAAGGCGCAGAACCTCAAGCTGGCCGCCGCTGTTCGAACGATAGGCTGGCTGAAACGCATCGTTCCGGATCTGGTCTCTGACGCACCGGCAGAGGACGCCCTTCCCGCCGTCTTTTTGGTCTGTCGCTTGGCTACGCTTTTGACGACTTTGGAGGCCCTAGAGCCCCTCAGAGATCTTGCCGACGAGGAGCGGCTTCGGCAAGACCACTCGGCCAGCTCGTGGTCTGGTGGTCAACAAACCGAACGCTATCTCAAAAGATTTATCGAGATATTCCGCGAGCAAAGCTTCAGCATAGTCTCTGTTTTCAAGAGCGTGAGCTCCAGCTTTGCCACGCAGGCCAACGACGATGCAGATCCCCTGCGACACCTGCCGTCGCCCATGGCGGACTTTCCCCTGCACCTCGTCGAGATGCTTGTCGAGACTCTACGGATCTACCTCCCAACGGTCAAGGACCAGACTTCGAGGGAAAGTATTTTGACGCAGGTGCTCTATTGTGCTGGAAGTCTTGGGAGACTTGGGGCCGATTTTGGGATGCTCCTTGCTTCAATTGGCGTCGACGAGTGGGTTGAGCTAGTCAAACGACATCGTCTTCTGGCTGGGCGTCTTGAATCAGTCATAGGTGACTATCGGGGTAACGCTGGCGCCAGCGTGGGTGCCAGCTGAGGCGGACTGAGATTCGCCGGGGCCGTTCCTTGAGCCAAGCTCCAAGGTGCAATCCACACGTACTTCATGCATCAAAGCGGGGTCAACTCATGCAACGGGGTCTGCCATTTCTGTTCCGATTTCATCCTGTCACGTCACTCAATTAGAGCCTCGACATGTGGTCGAAGTCTGCGACTAGCCATGGGCGTCACAATTGCTAGTTCCCCAGTACATCGCAATGATGCCGCTGCAGCTTCGCCAATGACTGAGCAACGCCCCTCTCGATCCGCAAACTCAGGTACGCCGTCCACCGAGGTCCCGTTGTGACCCGGGGCTCATCGGCCTTTGATCGGCTCCGTCGTCCCCATCGCCCTTTCTCTGACATGACCTCGTAGCTCGCCATTTTGTCTCTGGACTCGGCTCCGGCGTTGCTTCTGCGGTCATTCTTCAGCCTCTGGACCTACTCAAGACGCGGGTTCAACAGTCTGGGAGTTCATCACTCACCGCTACGCTTCGCGACCTGAGACAGTCTTCAAGTTTTGTGCAGTCTCTTTGGAGAGGCACCGTCCCCTCAGCCCTGCGAACCGGTTTCGGCTCAGCCCTCTATTTCACTTCACTTAATGCCATTCGCCAGCACGCCCAGCAGACGGGCATCCTCGGCCGCCGCCTCCAGACGCAGAGCGGCTCGTCCGTCTTACCTGCGCTTACAAACTCGGGTAATCTCGTATCAGGCGCGGCGGCAAGGACGTTTGCGGGTTTCGTCTTGATGCCTCTGACCGTCATTAAGGTTCGGTTCGAGTCTAGCCTTTACTCATATCAATCGCTTGCATCTGCTGCCCTTGACATCCGGAGGACGGATGGGTGGCGGGGCTTCTTTTCAGGGTTCGGTGCCACAGCACTCCGCGATGCACCGTATGCCGGCATGTATGTGTTATTTTATGAGATGCTGAAGTCGCAGCTCGGTTCACTGGCGGCAAAGCCTGTCGCTTCGCACGGCGATGGACCGACCAGGATGCAAGCCACACTTGCGAGCTCTGTCAACTTCACTTCGGCCATGCTCGCTGGCGGAGCGTGCTCGGTGATCTCCAACCCCTTTGACGCAGTCAAGACCCGCATTCAGTTACAACCACATGAATACAGGAACATCTGGCACGCTTGGTATAAAATGGTGACACAGGAAGGGGTCCGTTCCCTCTGGGATGGCCTAGCACTACGCATGAGTCGCAAAGCGATGAGCTCGGCGCTGGCGTGGACGGTCTACGAGGAACTGATTCGCCGGGCTGGGGCAAAATAAACTACTTCTGTATAACAACTGTAACAACAACTCGTCTCAGATATAAAACTAGAAGGCCAGCGCTCGGAAAATACAATGTACAACATTTGTCCCGCGATAAATCCCTTTTTAGTTGTCAATTTCCCTCACAAGCTCAAGCCGGTCGCACACCAGCCAAGTACATCAAGAGGGATGGTGACTTGCTTCGGCGACGCTCGTGCTTGTCATGCTTGTCATGCTTCTTTCGCACCCACTCAAACTCCGGCTCCTCTCTACCGGGTCTTTTCTCCTCGATCATCAGCATCTTGCCGCGTTTCTCGCGGATGTACTTGGTGTGCTTCCACAGTCGATCTTGCTCCCACTCTGGCACCCAGCGCTTAATCAAGACATATTCAGGGTCCTGTTGAGAGTGCGTTAGCAAAGAATTTCCTACAGGTGATGTAAAGGGAAAGGGGAAAGGAGGTAAACATACCGCATCAAGGTCAAATTCGACGCCGAAAGTCCGCAATGATTCGATCGACAGATGCCTACGAGACATGCGTGTATAAGTCGGCCGAGCAACCTGAGCTACCTGGTTCACCGGAGCAACCTGGCCGACGGCACCTACAGGACCAACAGGCCCCACTGGAGGGAGCGCAATGGGTTGTTGTAGTTGCTGTATGGGGTGATGGTAGTGTGGCTGAGGGGAGGGGGGAGCCTTCTTGACCTTCTCCTTCTTCATGATAGCGGCGATGGCCTCCTCATCGAGCCCGGACTTCAAGAGATCATCGTGGAGGCGCTTCTGATACTCCCTGTCTTTGGCCTCCTTCTCTGCTTTTTCCTTAGCGATACGATCCTTCTCTTGTTGCTTGTAGCGTTCAATTGCTTCGGCGGCTTCCCGTTCTTTCTGGTCTTTCAACTTCCTCTCTTTAGTAATGCGCTCCAATTCTTTCTTCTTGTAATCTTCAACTGCCGCTGTCGCCTCCTTTTCGCGACGATCTCTCTCCTCGTTGGCGGCATCGTCGGCTCGGAGACGCCTCAGCTCGATCTCCTTCTTGATGCGGTCTTCCTCCTCTACGCGAGCTTCTCGATGTTTGATGGCATTCAACTCGTGCTTTGTGCGTCTAAGTTCCTCCTCCTCACGGTACTCCTTCAAAATGCGACGCTCTTCGTCATCTCGCGCGTTGGCAACGCTCATTCTCTCGAGTTCTTTGCGAGATTGTTCGGCCTCCCATTCCTCGCGATAACCCTTGACTAATTGTCGCTCGTCCTTTTCTCGCGCATTGGCAAGACGTATCTTGTCAAGCTCCTTGCGCGCGTGTTCGGC
Source organism: Fusarium setosum (assembly GCA_013623625.1). Classification (NCBI taxonomy): domain Eukaryota; kingdom Fungi; phylum Ascomycota; class Sordariomycetes; order Hypocreales; family Nectriaceae; genus Fusarium; species Fusarium setosum. Next base: position 4,303 of record JABFFE010000288.1, on the reverse strand, counting down.
CTCCCACTCATCGCGGTATTCCTTGACCATTCTCCGCTCATCCTTTTCGCGAGCGGTAGCAATGCGCATGTCTTCGAGATCCTTGCGAGCGCGCTCAGCCTCCCATTCTTCCCGCGTCATGTAAGATGAGGACTGAGATCGGGACGACCTAGATCGAGACTGAGATCGCGAACGCCTGCGACGTGAAGAGCGCATGATCTGTTTGCGACGATCGTCTTCGTCGTCAGAGGAAAGGTCATTGTAGATGCGGTTGTTGATAATGACGGGAGGTGCAGGTGCCGGAGGGCTACTGGTCCGGCGATCGTGGGACCGGGAACGCTCACGAGAACGGGAGCGGGACAAGATGCTTGTGAGTCGCTCGGTCCCAAGATGGCGAGGGCTAGCGGGTGCGTCGTAGTAGCTTCGAGGCCGCGGCCCGCTGGCCACATAGCGAACGCCGCCAGGTGATGGTCCGCGCTGATGAACGCGGATGTCGAAGTCATCATCATCATCGTAGCTATAGCTGCTTCTGCTCATCTTGACAGGCAATCAGCAGTCAAGGTGGACTGAAGCCAAGTAGAGGTGGATTAGTGAGAAGATAGATATGAGATATGAAGGTTTGGCGAGATGAATAACGTTGGTGGTAAGACGATATCAGTCTTTAAGAAGAGCCTGTGATGGGAAGTAAGAAGAGGGGAAGAGGCGAGGAGGAGGAGGAGGAGGAGGAGGGTGAAGAAATAAGAGAGCGTAAGCTGGTAGGCCACAATGGCTTCTCTTCCGAGAGGGGACCTGGTAGGGCTGGACCGACCAGGGGCGGGGGCTGAAACTGGTAGGTGGGGGCCGAATTCCGACTGAACGCATGGTCCCTTGTAGCGGTGTTGGTTGTAAAAAGGCGCAGCGCTAACGAGGTGATCAAGAACTTTAGCTTATCGACGCAAGGTTGGCGCGCGCTGGATGGAGGGGACGAGCTGGGATCACAGACGATGTAACCGGCGGTGAGTGCGGCTGAAGTCAGTCGTATCAGAGAACGGCCGTTGGTGCCATGAATTTCGTGATGATTTGTAACTATGTACATATCAATAACTGCTGAAAGAACTGGAAGCCGAAGCCCGCTGCAGACGATCATGGAGCCATGTTTTGTGGTTAGGAAATAAATTGGGGGCCAAATCCACCTCGCCGGGTTGGCGCCATTCTTGCATCTTGCACAGCCATCAAGAAGATCCCGAGCCAAAGGAAGTCATTTATGAAAGCCACATTGCCAGGCCACCCTGGCCGAGGTGTCGTCACATCGGCCTGGAGTGGGTTCAATGCGGCGCAGGTGGTAGGGCTGGTAATGTGGGAGGCAGCGCGACATCTGGAATGTGGGCGGCAGTTGAAACAGTTTTGTGCTATGAATGGGGTGGCCGCGGCCTTGAGGCCAGCGTGACGCTGAGAAGCGGCGGTTAGGAGGGATCCCAGAGGTAGCCCAGAAGGATCCCTCAGGCCGGCCTGGGTCTTGTGGCGGGCCTCACTGGCGCTTGGATTACTTGGCGCCCAGCATCTGTTCGATATGCTCGCGGCTATTCTTGTGCGTCGTCTCCAGATACAGCAGGCGTTGGCTCAGCTTGTCCACCTCGCTCTCTATACTCTGTGTCTGGCCCTCGAGCTTTTGTCGTAGCGAGTCTACAGGAAGAGAAATGAACCTGCAAAGACGGACATAAAGGGAGCCAACGTCAGTCCATGGATTAAGAACCGGTGCGGTGGTGGGCAGACGGGAGTTATAGTGTGGGGAGGGAAAACGTTGAGCAAGTCACCTACATTTTTCCAACACCTTCATAGACGACCGCATCCTCAGGCAGACTGGCCATCTCGCTCAGTGTCAATTTCACGAGACGCTGCTCTCGCTGTTTCGCCGTCATTTGCGTGCGGGCCATGCCGATCTGCTGTTGGGCTGCAAGAGCTTGGCTCTCAATCTCCCGCACCAACTGTTGCACCCGTGGTCAGCATCATGACCACATAAGACGACGTTGCGCATCTGCGCGTTTCAAACACCGTGTCATCTTGATAATGTATTCGGAAACACCTTACCTTTTGCAAAGCCTCGTTAGGAATCGACATCGTGCCCAAGAAAAAAAAAAACAAGGATGTTGAGTTGCAAGGCTTCTGACAGCTTGTGCCAGATCGCAGTCTGTGGAAGCTGTTTGTGGTGGGTGAGGGGAGGGGAGCTCGTCACCGCGGTAGATGCATAACGGGGATTATGCGTATATGCACCGCAAACACTGGGTGGAAGGTACTTCTGTTAATGCATTGAAGGTGGCTCGGTACCTACCTGGTGGCAGTGTGAGAGAATTAAGCCACAGCAAAGACTTCGCCCGTTATGGAACCACCGCCCTCGGCTCCGAGCATCGGCGCTAACTGTCAATCCTTGCTGCCGCATCATCCCCGCATTGCTAACAGAATTGCTTATGGATTGTGGAGATTTTGAAGGTCGAAGCGGAAGACACAGACCACTCGCAATCATGAAGAGACCACCATGACATCAGATGAAAGGGCTGGATATGCTGTTAAGGCGACTCAGCACTTGTCAATATCATACCTCTACCTAGGCAGAAACCTCGAGTTCTCGCAGTGATGTCTACTGTAGGAACCTTCGGCACTTGAGGTGGCCTGCGCTGCCGCCCTCAAAGCATCCTGCCTCACCACCATATCCAACACCAGCCAAAAGTTACCTCTGGTGACAAGGGCTTGGATTCATTTTGACGCTATCATTCCCAAGTCTCCGAGACTGCCAAGGGAATGTTTTGCAGCATTTGGGCGCCAGTTGTGGTATTGCTTGGTGACGCCCTCGCTTCCGCCGCTTCCGGGCAAGCCCCCACAACTCGGTGTCATCCGGCCTATTGCTGCTTCAGCAGGCCTCTCTCCTTGACTCGACGGACTTCGGGGATTGACGTCACCAGCTTCGACCAATACAGCACATATTCGTCGTCGCGGCCATTGAGACAGTGTCGAAGCCAGATGCCCCATACAATGTAGTAGTAGGCTGCTCATTTCTCCTTGTTAGCTTCGCCATACCATGCTTTAAGGACTGATGGAAGGGGGTATCTACCTCCTGATAATTTGTCAGCTCAAGCTCGTAAGCAAATCCTCACACGGCAGAATAGAACGCATACCAAGACCCGTCATCAAATGCCACCAGGCATGGCCCTCGAGCAATACGGCCCACGGGAGACCTATAGCACGTCTCCATCCTCGCACCTCGGAACAAAATTCATTGTCTAGCAACCACAAAGCATATCCGCCTAGGAAGATGGTAAGCCCTGCGAAGATCAGCAACTGACACCGACATCTCAGACCGATACTGCACCTCCAAGAACGCGACTTACCCGTAGCCACCATCGTCCACATCGTCCTTAGCGTCTGGCGAGATTTCTCCACGCCTCGAGCCTCTAGAGACGGTCGTAGCTGGGATTCCATAACCCACATGCTTCGAAACACGATCGTCGCCGTCAAGACCGCGTATGCGACCTGGTGGAACAAGGGATCTTTTGTCATATGATAATACAACTATCGAGCTTTTAGAAGTAGCCCGGCATGCCCGTTTCACAAGACCTACCGTGACGGAACCGGCAAGTCCGAGCAATCCGAGCCCGAGGACGACCGAGAATGCCTTGGAGCGTGAGAACGAGAAACTCGCGTACATCATGAGGCATGTCGTATAGATCATGGATAGCTCATCAACGAGCTGCATTGGATCTGCCACGTTTCGTCAGCGCTTCCGTCCTGCGGCCACGCAGTTTGCCTCTGGGGGTTGCATACATTTGAGGGTGGCATGGAACGAGATGGATCCAAGACCGACCACGATATAACCAACGAAGGCGACGATGAAGATGGTATCGTGTGAGTACTGCAGGCAGTTGCGTATGCCTTTGACACCCAGCCATACGAAGGCACCATTCGTAACTGTCTTCAACCGTGTCAGAGTGAAGTAGGATTCTCAAAAAGCTGCCATGTACAAACATTACAGAGCTCGGCGCAATAGAACGAGAGGGCATAATCCTGCTATATGTTAACTGAGTTGATGAATACTACTGTAGACACTCTTGCCTCTTCGCAGAAGTTTAGAGTAGACGTCTGTGCACCCCAAAAGCCGCTGTCATGATCAGGATACGGAACCCGAAGGGTCCGGAGCAAGTCGAGGGTCGCCATTGATGATAAGGAAATGTAGAATATGAAATGTGAGTATGAGGTAAGGTTTAAAAGCACGTGGCAAGGGTAAGTAAAAAGAGTAAAAACTAGTAAGTATATATAATATTAACTTTATTTAAAAATACTTAATAAATTATAT
>JABFFE010000287.1:480-53745 GCA_013623625.1 Fusarium setosum | reverse complement strand
CCCCCCCCCCCCCCCCGCAGTTCAAGCGGCTCAAAAGGCGCCATGGCGCCGCACCCAGCTGCGATCGACGTTGACAAGCTGTATTAACCGTGCCATAGGCCCTTATTAGCTCGCCTTGTCAAGCTGGGGCGGTGAAGGAAGGATATCTTGCTGATCGTTGGCACCTGATGGCATTCACTACACCGACTGGGCTTGCCCGCGACCTTTTGCAAAGGTGCCCAAGTACTGAACTGATATCGAACCTTCCAGACCACAAGCCGGCATGTCATCCCTCCTCCAAGATTCATCAATGCCTCTTAAGCTTGTAGTCTTAGCCCCTGTGCCCGACATCAGATCATCGTGATACCCCAAACCCTGATAAGAAAGATGGTGGACGTCATTATGATGAGTTTTTGGAAGGGGGGCTGGTTGTTCTGTAGTATGTACACACAGTTCGTGACAGCTGAGCCAAGGAAACTCTACCTCGCCAGCTCAAGGTTTTTGGTGTCCTAGGTGATGAGGTTGCTGCTGTATGTTCTAAGTTGGGCGGTGGAAATAGGATGGCGTTGGGGCTTTCCTGGGGAAGGGACGCCGTTGCTTGAGCTACGAACTTTTAGCATGGCTGGGAAGGCTGGGCTGGCGTCTACGAGGCTTGATGATTTGGAGACTGCTCGACAAGCGTTTGCGGTGAATGGATGCTTGATGCTGGCTGGTGAAGTTGTATCCTCTAGCTTCATGGTGGATGGTTTGACGACCGTCGATGTTGCGGTGAAACTGTCACAACGCTTCTTTCGTTACTGGTGGCTGGACGTACTCGACACTGTACGCGCAATCAAGGTGAATGATGATAGTCGGTCTGTGTGCAACACAAGCGCTAGGAAACGTCGCTATCTGGTTGATAGCCCAGAATCACAGGCGTTGAACGCGGGGGGCTGGGCATGGTTTTTCTCGAGTTTCTCGGCCAACTTTCGTCACAACATGCTGAAAACTGGCATTGCTTTTACTTCACAGGGGTTCATCGGCTGCCTGCTCGGAGTAGTTTGTGCTCTGACATTGACTACATGCTGATATCTACAACCCTCGATCCCATCAGACTGCTCAAAAGCCTCGGTTGGTGCATATAGTCTCGGTTCACGAGATAAATCACCAGACTGCGGCCAAGAGACAGACTGTCGGTCGAGCTCCCCTATTTTACCTCGCCCTGCTCAAACTCACTTTTATAGATCGCTCCCTTCGCGACCAAATATCACCGCTAACGCCATGCCGCCAAATTCTAGAGAAGTCTTTCTGTGTTGGTAATAGCGTGTTGTAGGGGTGAAACTGGTGAGTCTCTTCCAAAGGAACAGACAGGATGAATCGTGCAAGGTCGGCTTGGAGTGACATTGTCCCACGCTTAGGTATGATAAGCCATCTATCCTCGTACAGCATATCATCATTGTTACAGGTATATCAATCGCACGGGGCAACGACAAAGAAGGTGTCACAGATTCGAGGACAAAGTCAATTCGAAACCTTCCCTCTGCTTTGACAGCGGATGGCGGAAACGGGAACAAAGCAAGGTGCATGTCGTGCAGCAGAAAGCCGGGGAGCACATACACCCACGTGTTCGGCACGAGGCGGGAAGACGAAGTTTGAGTTGGACATGCAAGTCGAGGGAATCGAGTCCGAGTGATCCGAAAAATCAGTGAACCCGCAGTGAGAGTTGATGGCATGTGGTAGTGTTGGTACTGTAACGGACCGGCCTCAAGGCGAATGTCACCCTAGTAGGGCCAATATCGCGCAGAGAGATTCCACAGACAGGCCGAGGCTCGCCAGTGACCAGTAGTTGGTTATGGAACCCGCAAACGGACATGTCGGAAGACCCGGCCACGGCATCTTGAAAGATATCAGGAGACCGGCAATGGTGATTTTCTTTGCATCGTCCCACTTGTCCCGGCCGAAAAGTGCCGACTCCGGGTTAACGGCCGACGGCAGGCAAAGATTTTTGTTCTCCCGTCTCCTCTCTTTTGGTGACAAGCCGAAACCTGCAGAGGCTAAAACGATGAGTGATAAAAATCGGCCGAAAAGGAAAAGAGAAGAATCATGTTGGCTTGCACCAAGTGGGTATTGACGGTTTCACGAAAAAAAATTCTGTAGCTCGCGGTGGGCACCCAACACGTTGTTGGGCTTCAGAGAACAAAATGCCATGAAAATTCTGTTTAATTACCCTGCGTCAAAACGAGAGACAGCATCGTCACAGGCATAGTAAGCCAAGCCAAGGCAGAGCCATAACCAAGGCGGTTCCCTCGGCTGTTGCTGCACTGACCGCTCTCTGAATTGGCTCACCACAAGCCAGGCCTTCCTTGGTACTTATCATGATACCTGGGCCATCATCATGCATTGGTGTTGTACTGTAGTAACTGTAGCTCACGCGGGCACGAGACTTGCAGCTGGACCAGCAGTCATCGATGTGACGTCCACCAAGGCTCGACAGTCCATGTACGCCCATTGGACCGTGACCGCGGTGGCAGGCCAGGCCAGCTGGTGCAGGGAGGGAGGCATGCAACGGGCATTGGTGCAGAGGACGCAACGGCCATTGTGCATTTTGGCGATGGATTCAGACGTTGCGGTCTGGACCACTTCTCCCCAATGAGAGGCGCCATGTGAATGACGGTCAATCGACAAAGGCCATCAAGCATGGAAATGCTTGCAGCCACGACCAGGCCAAAATGGCGGCCTGAACCGTCTCGACCAGCCTTGTCGAACTTGCACCGAGACTCGAGCGCCGCATCTTTAGGGTGGACAAATGCCGGGTGGGATGCAAAGTGACACACGCACCATTGCCAGGCTGACTGCCGTCTATCGCGACTCGAACAGGGGCCTGCCTGCTCTCCTGACAATCAATCAATCTCCTCAACCATTGTCCCATGTTGCGATACTCAGGAGCGCCCAGGGGTAATCTCGATGTAATCAACATCTGTAATCGAGGTTTCGCTGTCGCGCTCAGTCACGCGAGACGATCGCTTCATCTCATCGTCTCCATGAGATCGTCACGTCGACAAAATGAGCGAAATGGGGCCAAGAGACTAGCGCATCCAAGTGATGGGTGTCGTGTCTCGTGCGCAGGGTCCTTTTTGGTGATCCCCTAGTCCAGGGCCATCAGGACTGGATTGGGTATTGCCTGTTGCGACCTTGCTGCAGAGGAAATGCGCACGAGGGCATCAACTGATGGCGACAATGGCGCTTGTTCTCTGCAAACACCTTCGCCGGACGAGCGCCAGCCTATCGACCGGTCGACTTGTCCGTCATCAAAGCCAGGCGTGCTACCACGTATGCTTATTACCAAGCAGGTCCCCTAAGGGACCGGACAGGTTTCGCATCCCTTGTCGCGCGGGAGTCTGGGAGCTGGCCCTCCTCCCCCAATCCCCATCAACCCCTGGCCTTTCGCTGTTGGCCCGCTGAATCCCCCGAATCCCGATGCCCAGGTGCTGGCGGGAGTCTCCACCCTCGGATCCCTCACAATATGGATTCGCGCATAAGAGCGCACCCGAGACGATAGACGGGAACCCGACGACCGTTGAGAGCTCCATTTAGCGGTACACACAATCCCCGTGGCCGTGGCTGTCGGGCTCGGAACATGCAAATGCGCCGACTGCAAGCCCTACCCAAGGCGGGCGGAACCGACGTCACCCTCCGATGACGATGGGGCTTGAGGTGCTTAGACTACAGAAGCTACAGTAATGGGCTAGCCTGCCGCTCTCAATGGCAGAGGCTCAAACGGTTGCTGTTGGTGAGAGTGCTCAGCAGCTGCTGCATCCGGATGACCCGGCCACAATGGCGGATGGCCGCTGCAGCAATGGCGAGCGATGGCACCGAGAGCGAGAGCGAGCAAACGCTCAATTCATCCATCCATGGGTGACAGACGTTTCGTGGGGTTGTTGTAACCCTTGTTAGCGTGTCGTGTGAGTCTCCTGAGCGACGGATTGGCGAGCAGGCGCGGCTACAAGCGTGCCAGATGGATTGGACAGTAGAGGGCTTGGATGAAGCGACCCGAACCCTCAACGTCGAACCTTCCTTTACGCGGATCATCAACTGGCCTCGCTTTTGGTCGTGAACGATTGCAGGGGAAGCGATACAGGGCTGAGTCGAGACCTCAGTCGTAGCTGTCGAGGGGCCAGGGACTATGGGCACATGATTATCCAGTTTGGTACGATCTGATGTCCTCTCGACGGAGAAGTGGTGATATCGGCCAAGCTGGTTGGCCTGGAAGTTAGTGGTTGCTTAGGTGAAGCCCATGGCAGATTGGTTGCAGCTGATTACCCCGTGCTCCGGCTAGGGAGAGGCTGGTGATGTTTGATGCTGAACGCTAACACCATGCAGGGTGCGCCGCTGCCGTGGCTCAACTGCTAGCGAGCAGAGGTGCAGCGAGGATCAATAGGTATCTTTCATCGCAGTTTCTGCGCAAGAGGTACTTGAATCGCATCGTGGCGAGCTCTGAGCTTCAGGGCTGTGATGGTGTTGACGAGGGTTGTCGGGTGTGGAGGGGTCTGCCGCAGATTGTGTGGTTGTGTGAGCTTGAAAGCCACGGGAGCCACGGAAAGCATTCCACATCCCAGCTTCAATGGTACCTCGATCAAAGGTACCCCTAACCTCGCTCTCCTGCTCGCTCTTTTTTGAATGCGAATTGAAAAAAGAGGGAAAAAGATGCAGTGGCCCCAGCTCCTTAGTGCCTAGAGAGCTGATCCTTGTCCCTGCTGCCAATGGCTCCATTGTCCATCTCGGCTTGCGGCCTGTGAAACTTTGTCAGTGGAGCACTTCTTCTGCTCGCTGCTGCTGTTCTCCGGTGTCTCTCAGTTAGGTCTGGGCAGCATCATTGTCTGCATCATCCATTTGCGGACTTGACCGTAGCTCTGCCGTCGCGGTTAGGGTCGAGGCCCCTTCATAAAGAAACTCTCCGATCGAGGGTCCTGCTTTGGCGGAGAGGCTGTGCATTGATAAACAAAGGCGAGCGAAGCAGGGCATGAACAACCCAGGGAGATGCAAAGGTGGAAGCATTGCAGCGTAGAAAGCCTCGCCTCGAGTGTCACGGGGACTCGACTATGCAGGCAAATTGTGATGACCTCAGAGGTTTTGGCCTGTTCATGGACATCTCCGCTCCGCGTATTTGCCGTATAGGCCCAGCTTTGCTTGAAGCACAACTCGCTGATGTGCTGCAGCCTGCCTGACCAATGCTCGGTCAGGATATATCGTGCGTCGTTGGCTCCTGGGAAGTTAGATTGGCGCCGGGGGGATCGTCATTATCTGACAACCCATCTCTTGAAAAGCTGATGGGTCTTACTTGAACCATGAAGACTCGCTTCGTTCCCGTCCACATGTGATTGGTCTATGGCATGGCTCCAGTCAGCGAATCTGCCTGCGTACGTGGTTATCTGGGCGCAAGTTGCTGTGCCACAGGTCATGACGCTTGATTAGATCCAAGGCTTAAAGGCTGTGCAGCAAAACCGTCAACCGTTTCTGATGGTGGTGACGTTTGCTGAAATCAGCCACCGTCATGGATATGGAGGCTCGTCGAGAAGACGAGAAACAGAGGAGGAAAGTGGGCCGCAGAATCAAACTCACGACCCATGATCCCGGAGTGTCCTTGTCTCGTCTCGTCTTGTCGTCACGGCTATCCTCCCATTGAATGCCCGCTCGCACTCGCTGGGTAATCAAATCTCCAACGAGCCCCATGGGCATTGCTGCTGAGGTAAGAGCCAGCAGTCAGTCCCAGGGTCTCAAAACGATGGAGCAAACGTTGAACGGAACTGGCTGTGCGAGTGTCCACGTCGGCAAATCCCCCTCCAATCTCACTCCCTCTGCACCGAATCGGCGCTCTCGGGGCCGTGGGTCTTGGCAGCTTCCGTCCTCCGATCCATGGATGCTTGCAGCCAGCGAGTCCTGTTGCTTGAGCATCATCAAACAAGGGAGACTTGCACACGGGCCCTGGTCGCTTGCGTCGCCGAGGTATCGGCCGTTAACGTTTCCAGAGGTTGCCCAGCAGCTCCGCCAAGGCTGAGATGATGTAGGAGATCGAAGGTGGGCTGCCTCCCGTCCTCCACAGTAAGGTACAGCACGGTGGCCGTGCTTGCCGACGCGCGCCATATGACCCTATTCACTTCAGTGATTATTCCTCCAATTTCGCCCAGAGTAAAAAACGTGCGTACGGATTCCGCCTTCCTCGCTACGCACACGCGGTGTCGTCGCAATCTAGTCAGCCAGCGACATTAGCAAGGGCATCCTCACGCGACCTGAGCCGCCGATGGGGCTTGGCACACGCCCAGGAAATTACAGGTAATACACCGTCGTTCGGGCTCCCATAAACTCCGTGCCTCCGCAGTGCCCGGCCGCGTGCTTCTGCTGTGTCAGCACCTCTCGCACGCTCGCGCACACGCGACTCTCCGGCTGCGCGTCTGTTGATTGGCTCCCGACTGACCAGAGAGCGTCAGAGAAAACTCACCACGACGCAAAACAGGCTTAGGCGCCGGCCCCAGTGCAATTTCCAGGCGACCCTGGTCCACCCGCCGACAGGGGATCCGCTGGGGCTTGTTGGCTCGATGGTACCCGAGGCCCATGTAGCGTTGACTCTTCCCGCAGCATCCGGAGCAGAGTGGGAGTGAAAAAAAAATCCTGCTGCTGCGGGCCCCTTGATGGAAGCTAACAAGGCTTGGGCGGCCACTGAATGTTGCTTGTCCCTTTAGTGGATGTCCGTGTAAGTGGTCAACTGTAAGGCCTGTTCGCTCAGGGCCAGCACAGCACTTGCAGCGCTGCAGAGCACCTGGGCAGCGGACAAAGGCACCCCAGCCCAGCCCCTGCTGCACCACACTTGGCTGCACCTCGTCATCATTCTCGATCCCTCTCTCCTCCACTCCCTCCTCTTGTTCATATTACGCCCGTCTCCTCTCCTTCTCTTCCCTTTCGCTCTCCTCCTGTCTTCTCGATCCTCGGCTTGGTTTCGTCTTAGTCTCGCACCTCAAACCATCTTCCCTCCTCTCCCTCCACGGCTTTCAGGTGCTTCGCCTCACATCTTCTGTGTGGCGGCCTGTCGCGTGCTTCCTCCCTCGCAAGCGACTCGACAACCATCGCTCCAGACGGCCATCCCGACGACTCCGACGGTTGTGGAATGAGTGCAAGTAGATTGGGCAACTTGGTTATGAGGTAGCTTTTGGGTATTCATATTGGGTCACCGACTACGAGTTTCGAAATTCTTCTCTCCTCGACCACATCGCCTTCCAGCCGTCACTCCCTACCCCCGTGGCCCCCCGTCGTTGCCCCCTCGACCGATATCACCACCACGACGGCCATCATGAACGACTTTTCTGCTACCCTTTCGGGCAAGCCCAAGCTTCAGCTGCTCTGGCCTGATCAGCTTAATCTGCCTTTTCTGAACACTGTTCCTCACCGATACCGAATTGGCCGTCGACGCACCAAGTCAAAATCGAGACCGGGTAACGAAGAGATCACCTCCTTGAAGACCTCGTTCAATGCTTGGGACGGTATTCGCGATCTCCAGAAGCACAGGTGGCAAACGTCGGATCTGCAATATGTCTTTCTGGCTCTCATCGCCCTGTTCTCTCTTTGGATTGCGCCTCCGGCGCCCGGTGTCAAGCTCCTGGCCGTGGTAGGCAGTGTCTGGCTGACACTGATGCCCGCCACTCGCCAATTCTTCCTGCCCTCATCAATGATTTGGATTTGGCTTCTTTATTTCTTTTGTAGCCGGTAAGCATAAGCTCCGTTTCACCATTGCTGCTCCCCATGCTTATGCCTTTAGATTTATTCCGTATGAGTACCGACCGCACATTTGGGTGCGAGTGCTGCCCGCCCTCGAGAACGTCCTCTACGGCGCCAACCTCTCCAGCATTCTCTCTGCTCATCAGCACCCGGTCCTCGACATCCTTGCCTGGGTTCCTTACGGCCTGTGCCACTTTGGCGCTCCTGCCGTCTGCTCCCTAATTATGTTCGTCTTTGCCGCCCCAGGCACAACCCCCGTTTTCGCGCGCACTTTTGGCTGGATGAGCATCCTCGGCGTCACTATCCAGCTTGTCTTCCCTTGCACGCCTCCTTGGTATGAGAACGAGCATGGCCTTGAACCTGCTGCGTATGGCATGCCTGGTTCTCCCGCCGGACTGGCGCGCATTGACGCGATTTTCGGCATTGACCTTTACACAACAAATTTCAGCACTGCGCCAGTGCCTTTCGGTGCTTTCCCCTCACTCCATGCAGCCAATGCTGTTCTCGAGGCTCTCTTCATGTCCCACTGCTTCCCCCAATTCCGCAACTACTTCATCATCTACGCTGGCTGGGTTTGGTGGGCTACCATGTATCTCAGCCACCACTACGCAATTGACCTGGTTTGCGGTGGTATGATTGCCGCTGCTTTCTTCTACACAGCAAAGGCTCGATGGTTGCCCCGACACCAAGCAAACAAGATCACGCGATGGGAGTACGAATATGTCGAGTACGGCGACCGCAACAGCATTACGGACGAGGAGTACGGCGAGTACTTCGGTCTCGGTTTGTTGGGACGACCACGAGCCGATTCGAGCGACGGTTGGACTGTTGCCAGCACCTCGAGCTGCAGCTCCAGTAGTGGAACTTTAAGCCCAACCTTGTCTGAGGAAGCCCTCCCCAGTCTCGTCATGGGCATGGAAGATAACGGCCAACTCTGGGATGGCCACACAGCTCCTCGAGACGTGGAATTAAGCGAAGTGGTTGTTGTGCGATAATCGATACGATTCAGCAATATGATAATATCTTCCCGGACGACTTCATCCCATAACTGGCAACAGTGCCGTTGATGGGAGTTTACGAACATGATGCCCGAAAACATCTACTTTAATATTCGACTACATATTTTTTTCACAAAAATCTTTGGCATTCATCGGCACAGCGACTTGGCGCAACGCGGTGTTTTACTAGGGCAGAAACCTGGAATCTGACGCAGGGCCGTCAGGGCCAGACGGAGACTGTAATAATGGGTTCAGGGACTGATGATGTCCCGATAATGTGTATACCCTGCGGAAAGACTACCCGGATCTGAATAGAGTAATGTATACAACGAGAGGAGGTTAATCCATGCATGGGCATTGCCATGTCATGCATTGAGACGCTCGCTAGAGAGCCTGGTGGGAAAAGGGAGGGGACAAGGTTTGCAAAGGCCCTCTTGATGGGGACTGGCGAAAAGGAGGGGATCAGGCACGCAGTCGAATCCCCCGGATGGTTCTGGAGAATGAAACCTGTCGGCGCAAGGAGGCGGGCATCTTTTTGGGGGGTGAACCAGGAAACGGAATACCAAAGATACCACTCGCTAGACATTAGGAGTTAGAAGGAGAATTGACAGACGATCTGACCTGTCACACACATATGCTGTGTCTACTGCTGCCGTGATGTTTGTTTTGGTGTTGATACTTTCATGCTCTGTCTCTAAGTAGAACTTGTGCCTTGCGCTTGCAGTCTATCTCCAACGCCCAAGTCAACGACCCAACAGCACCTCATTGGGCATACCCAATTTCGAAATGTGTGACCAATTGGTGAACCGTGTATAGTTTGTATCTCGCCATGTTGGGATTCTGCTGGGAGCTCAACTACCGAGCAACAACGCCGAGCCTCCCATATTTTGACTTCAAAACATTGCGACATGATCATGCAGAAGAAGCTGTGGCCTACAGCCTTAGTGAACATGCTCCCAACCAGTGAATCTGGTGTTCCAAGTACGCGTTCCTTTTCGTGTACGGTGCTCTTGGAAGCCACTCATGGAAGTTCACTGTGGACCGAGAGGAGACAGCAGGCGCCGCCATATAGTCTCTTTCTCATAGTCAAACACACCCAATGCTCGTGTTACAAAGGGGGCTCCCATAAACATGAGAGCCGTTACAGCTTCTGGTGCTCCATATCAAGACGCGCCTTGGTTGTCCAGGGACCATCTTCATTGGCTGGGCTCGTAAACCGCTTGGTCGCTGCCGGAGGCTTCACTTATGGAACGATTTCCAGTTTCCATTTTCCAATTGCGCAATATCTGCTGCTTAAGAAGCATGTGTCATCTTCTCCATCGGGCCTGTCACCAAGTGGCAAAGTAAACCTTGGTTGTTTTCCCGCTGTACGTGACCGTGTAAGGTTTCATATCCCTTTCCCAAACAACCCAGAAACGCGAATGCGCAAGGCGCGCCGTCATTGTCTGCAATGAAGTATGAAATCCGCGAGGCATCTGAACCTCCGCCATGTTTTGATTTTTTGGCTTTGACTGCGTGGTCCCTGGTATCTACTCCAAAAAAGCGTCTCATGACCGGAAAGACAATAAAGAAGAAAACAAGACAAAATGTGGAGACAGTGAATCAAAAAGAAACGAAAGGAGTGGTGAGGAGGCGCTGGCTGCCATCCTTCTCTCTGGAAACGGCGAGCCTGCGGTCCGTTTCCAAGTGTCCACGCCCGAGCCGATGTTAGCTTCGAGCGAAGAGAAGAACACCTACTTGCATCCTCCCAATCCTCTTGCGCACCAGCACAGCCCGGGTTCTGTTCCATTGCGATATGCGTTCGCTAATTCGAACTTGCAATTCCTACTCCCTGCTGGATACTCGGTTCGACCACGACATCGATCACCTCTTCCAGATAAGAACGTGTCTGTGAACGACAAGATGCCCCATCCCACATCGAATCTCGCTAGGCATGTATTTCCATTGCCATCCACAAATGCCACCATAGCTCAGAACTCGGACCTTTTCCCATACTCCGGTTCTACCTCTTCATGGCGGGTCCGCTCCAGAGCCCCTTAGACGTCTCGATAATGCGGTTTCCGTTGTTGCCCGGCTGCAATGCGGATGGAACGCCAGGAGTCGCTGTGTTGCCCATAACCACATCTGTCTCGGTCTGGGTTCCGTACCCGCTGTCCTTGGCCTGGCTGCTTCCCATGGAGATGGCACTATCGTCCTTGCGAACGCCGGGTTGTTGTTCGGGTTGTTGTTGTGGGCGGGCAGTACCACGGTTTGGCTCCTTGGAGCGGGCGCCGTCCATCAAGCCATTCTGAGCCTCGCGCAGCTTATTGATGGCCCGGACAGTGTCAATAGCAGCGTGCAGCGTCCGCCGGGCATTAAAGTTCTTCTTGATGTTGGGCAGAAGGTTCTGGCTCTCACCCTCGGCGTTGATGAAGCCGGCAACGAAGGGATGCTGAAGAGCTTCGTGCGCGGTAATGCGTTTGGTCGCGTCAATGGTCAGGCACCGCTGGATGAAATCCTTGGCATGACTAGAGACGCCACGCCAGTACTCGATTGGGGTAAAGCTATAGTCGGCGTTGAGGATGGCCTGCATCTCTTCAAAGTCGGAGTCGCGGTCGAAGGGAGTATAGCCGCATAGCAGAAAGTATGTGATGACGCCAAGGGCCCAAAGATCGACAGGCTTGCCGTGACCAGTCTTCTTGAAGATCTCGGGAGCCATGTATCCCGGTGTTCCGCAGGTTGTAGTAAGAACGTGGAACTGCTCCTCATCCATGATTCGCGAAAGACCAAAGTCGGCGATGAGCAAGTCGGCGTTGTCCTCTGGGGTTCGGAAGAGCAAGTTCTCGGGCTTCAGGTCGCGATGGACGATACCATGGTCGTGAAGGTAGGCAACGGCGGAGAGTGTAGCGCGAACAAGATCGGCAGCATCGGATTCAAAGTAGGAGCCCTTTCGACAAATTCGGTCAAAGAGCTCTCCTCCCAGGGCAAGGTCGGTGACGAGGTAGAGGTTGTTCATGGTTTCGAAGTAGTCAACGAGAGTGAGGATGTTCTGGTGGCCCATCGACACCTTTTTGAGGACGGCGATTTCGTTGCGAACCTGCAATGCGCAACCCGAGTAAGCCACGCTGTACTCCAAAAAAGATACTTTTCAACGGTGACAGACAAAACAATGGACCATTTCAGAAGAGAAGAAGAGAGCTGATGCGCACCATGTGTTCGCGACCGGCCATCAGGCGCTTGTTGATGACCTTGGCGGCATAGTAGCGGCCCGTGTCGATGTGGACGCACTCTTTGACGACGGAATAGGAGCCAGCTCCTAGGGTCTTTCCAACCTTGTATCTGCAAGGCTGGACTTGAGGCTGTTGACGGGCGGCGGCGTCCATCTTAAGGGTTGTGGTGATGAGGTTCGAAGAGGAGTTGGGATGGATGTTGGGAGATCGCAGTGCCCCGCAAAGCGTGGGCTGAATAGCGCAAGACGTTGGAGCGTCGGACAAGGTCGCGGGGAGAGAGGAGGGAGGAGGAAAGCGATCGATGAGCACTCTTGCTAGGTAAGGTGCTAAATATAAAAGAGGATATAAACAGAGCCGGAAGCCAGACGGCTGAGGAGGACAAGCGTCAGCAGCTGAATAGCGATGCTGATGGCTAAAGTCTGGCGTTGGTGGGGAGAGGGGACGGGATGTGATCAGCGCGGTCAGGCAGAGGGCCGAATCAAAAGGTGGGGTTGGAGTCAGGCGAGACCGCAGCTGAAAGAGGCACGGCGGGCGGCCTGTGGTGCTTCCTTTGGTGAAAAAGCTGACGGGCTGAGGTCTAGATGCAGATGGTTGGACAGGCCACGGAGAGTTCCATTGCTGCAAATTGGCTTATAGCGGTCGCAATCGATAGATACATACCTAATCAAAGGACTTTGGCGATTGATTGGATTGGTGGACATGTGGCAATGAAACGGTAATGTTGCCGAGGATGGTGCGGCAATGACGGGGTTTCATCCTTGGATCCATTGGATCACAATGGCTTGTTTCCTTTCTGAAGGATCTTTGTTATATTTGACGCAATAAAGGCCCTCTCGCTTCGTCTCGTCTCGTCTCATCCAGCCTATCGGTAATTATGAGGCACAAGTAGATCATAATACGTAGACCCGCCAACCTGTCAGGCGAGTCAGTTCCTCGCAGCCACCAATGCAGTCAACTATTTTTTTTGGCCAGAGATTTATCCAATATACAATGCCCTGAATGTTACATAAGTCCTCGTCTCCTATCTTGCGCCGATATTGCATATCTATGTGATCTCGTCTGAGTTTGGTGTTGTCGGCCATCTGTCATCTAGTCTCATCGTCTCATCTTAAGATTGCCAGTACCGCACCGCCATGACCACCTGATGACAAGAGCACAGGTGAATCCCTTAAATCGCTGAGGCCCAATTGCGACGCGCAGATGAATGTTCCGATGCAGTAATCTTTCGATTACACGTCTTGTCAGTCTTGGCAGCGTTCGCAACATGACCGATGCAGATGCAGTGTCTCAAACTCGACCGCCCGTTCAGTCAGACGGCCCTCTGCGTGCCTGCTTCTTCGCACTGGAATACTTCTTATGCCGTATCCTAGACTCGTGGAATCTTTTGCCACTAATTTTTGTTAGCTGAACTATTCGTAGCTTAGAGGAAGGGTAATGTGATGAGATAATAGGCTACTAACATCTCGTCGTGCTTCTTCTTCTTCTCCTCACTTGTTTCGGCAGGGGTCATGTCTTCATAAATGCGAGTAACTTCCTCAACTAGTTTCCTCCTGTTGTCTTCTGCATTGGAATTTCTTGACCGGGAGGTCTGAGCGTGAAAGGTAAGAGAGTCGTTGTTGGCTGTGTAGTATCTCGATTTTCGAATGCTGGGGTGTAGGGACTTTGGAAGCATAGAAAGCAACTCTCCAACGGGGTATGCAGTTATTGCCTTAGTTTCAGTTCTGGCCTTGATTAGCACCGGGACCTTGGACGAAACTCAACTGTTCCCTACTTGTTGACATGCTGTCCGCCTGGTCCACTGGACCGAGCGTACGTAGTGTTGCCTTTTGGGAGCCGTGTCGGATTAAACGAGCTGAACCATGACCGAGCTTCAGCGAGAGCATCTTGATCGAGCTCAGCATCAAAGGCCTGGTATCTCTTGAATCTGGGCGCAAAAGGAGGGTTTAGCAAGTGTGCTGGCTGTATGCGCTGCCTCAGCGCTGCAGGAATCCGACGCCTTAGCATCGTTTACACGGCCGGGATATCAGGAAGGATAGAGAATTCATTCGACTTATCCGACCCAATAATCGACACATCCATTGAGCCAATATTTAACAACTTAATGAGTTGGGGTTCCTTGTCCCTGGTCCGTTGCTAACGGGCGATGGCTTGCAGATTGCTTTTGCTGGAGCCGGCGCTTTACAAACTGCCGTGTCAGAGCGCCTGACCGCCTTGCCCTAAATGGGCTAGCGGCCCCGTCAGTCGGGGTTGACGCTTTGCGCCCGATCAGCCTCATTCGACCCCGAAGCCCAGCCTTCTTACTTCTTCCCAACTACATCTACATCCTCATCGCCAGATTTTGACACGATATCCACGCTTCGCTCTGAGGCCAATCTCAGCGCCAGTGAAAACGTCTTCGTCGCGACTGTTCTAGGCCAACACCTCTCCTTGATGAGGGACACCTAGCCTTTATCGCTGTGCTCTCACGTGCCGCGCCCCATTTCCAGCGAACTCAGACGTTTGGTGCGACACGTACATTCCCCGGCGTCGCAAACCGCTACTTGCTCGCTTCCTTATCGAGTAGCCGGCGTCGTTGTCTGCTATCTACTATCTTTTTGTCGCGCTCCTGCGATAGCGTCGACTGCCTTGTCGCTCATTTCTGCGTCCATTTGGCCTACAACGCTCCAGCTCTTGGCCGTTTCCTTCTGACTGCGGCCCAATCATCTCCATCGCGCTTCCACTTGTCGTTCTGCGCCGGGCCGTCGCCTGGCGGCCACTTCCACTAACGAGACGAGCCCATTTTCTCAATCTCCAGCTGCATCATCGCTCGTGTCCACGTCTATTGTGCGATTGCGGCGCCTGAGAGGATCTATTTCAATCTGCGTCCTGCTGCCCGCCACTCTCTCCACCCCCAAATCCAGCTTTAATGCCAGAACCCGAAGCAGAACTCCAGGCCACTGCCAACCTCTCCCCTATCTCTCCGTCGCCTGTTCACTCGGCCACGTCTTTGGCGGTCCCCGCGCTGCAGGAAACGGTTGATACCATTGACGCCATGGTTGCCGCCGCCACTGCTGCTGCCGACGCCGCCAACGGCTCAGCCAACAACGTCCCTAACCTCGAGCCTATCTCTGGGGCCGGTGATGACGATATCGTAGATGACGACAGCCTCAACGACCCCTATGGCGAGGACGACACAGAGACGGCAGCCCGGCCTGACCCTCAGCCACAGCCCCAGCAGGATCTCCCGGACAGCAATGACGATTACGCAAAGACCTTTGATTCTCCAATTGAGCCGGGGGAGGGTGAGGATGGGGACATTCAGCAAGAAGATGTATCATCGAAGCCCCGAGAATCCAACGATATTTCTCTTTCATCCGATCACTTGACAAGCCGCCCATCAGAAGTCTCTCATGCCGTTCCTGAATCATCGTCGTCAGCCCAGCCAGGCGAGCATGTGGCATCGGCCCTTTCCAACGCTTCGTCCGACGCCCATCTCGGCAGCGCTGGAACGCCCGCCACATCGCAGCCTTCCAACCACCCGGTGTCATCTCCAGTTGCTGCCAAGGCGGACTCCAACACCGCCGGCTCTCCCAATGCCTCAACTGATATCCAACGACTCGTCGCTGATCTCACTGCCCCCGCTGAGCCCAACGCCAGCACAGATCCATCTACTTCGTCCGCCAAAGGTGAATCGTCCACTGAACCAGGCCCTCCGTCGTCAGCATTCCCATCGTCTGCCTCTCTTCCCCCGAGGCCTCCCCTGTCACAAGCAGCACCTCAGTCGTATGCCTCGCAGCACCACCCAGCGGGCATCAATGCCAGCATTCCCTCCAACCTCGCCGCACCGCCAACTCCTGGTCAGCCGTCAACCTATGTGGCTACTGGTGCGCCGGCTACAGCTCCTGATGCCTTGGGCAATTTCCCGACTCCTCCCGGCTCTGGTCTCCATGCGCCTGTTGCCATCACTTCCATGAATGCCCCTCCATATCCGCCTCAGTCTGCCCCTTTTACTGCTGATCGAGCTCAAGATGCCGAATATCAACGCCAGTGGGATCGATTCTTGGCTGATGAGCGGCAGTACATGTCGGAGGCCAAGTGGGACCGTTTTCCTGAAGGCTCTCGCATCTTTATTGGTACACGATCCGCGTCTGGCGCGTCCAAAAATGGCGCTCACATATTCTCTACAGGCAACCTCTCGAGCGACAAGGTATCGAAACGTGATGTCTTTGATCTGTTTCATCGGTTCGGAAGGCTTGCCCAGATATCCCTAAAATCCGCCTATGGCTTCGTACAGTATCATTCCGTGGAGGAAGGTCGCCGAGCAATGGAGAATCTCCAAGGAATCGAGATCAAGGGCCGCAGGATACGTAAGTGATGTTGCCCTTTTTGCCCTGTTCTTGTCATTCTAACACATCCCCAAGATCTCGAGGTTTCCCGTGTTCAGGATAAGTCCAGGAAGGATAGAGCCCGGAGTCCGGACAGGAACCGGGGCCGTGATGGTGGTCGTCGGAACGACCGGCATGGTCATCAGCCAAACAGGGATGACTACCGACCAGGTCGCGGTCAGTCGCCGCGTCGTAATGACTACTCAAGAGACGAGTCGTACAGCCGTGAGAGGGGGTTCTATGATGGTAGCCGGGGACGAGGGCGGTCACGGTCACCCGGCTACGGTCGCAACGAAAAGGACAACTATCGAAGAAGAAGTCCAAGCCCTTATGGACGACCCCGATATGAGGGCGAGCTCGACCTTCCTCGGCGATATGGCGCCGATGTCCCCGACGTTCAAATCATTCACCAACCAGACGTCAACCGTGATTTCGTAAACTGGGTGGAACAAGCCTTGAAGGCAAAAGGTCTAAGGTCCGAGGTCATGATTTTGCATCCCAGAATCCCCAAGGACGTGGTTGTTCAGAGACAAGCAGCCGAAGGTGTCCATGCAGTCGTGGACCTCGATCTGAGGGCACAGAACCTTGGAAGGATCCCGGTACAGGCCTTCGACCGCTCAGGAGGCTCAAGTAACGTTCGATTCGACCAGTACGTCGATCTGGACCCTACTACGGCAGCCGAGGTTATCCTACGAGCCAAGGCCTCTGGAGGTCCGTCAAGCTACGGTCAGGCTTACGGTGGAAATGGCGGCTATAGCAATCCGTATGGTGGGCCGGCGCCTCACCAGCCGCCTGTGGCCGGATTCCCCGGTGGCCAAGCACAAGGCCAGTACGGGCAACAGGCTCCGGCCGGCGCCGCCGATATTGCCAATCTCGTGGGACAGCTTGACCCCGTCACACTACAGCGATTGCTATCACAGCTACAACCGGGTGCTCAAAATCCCGTTCCTACCCAAGCGGGTGCGAGCGCTGGCCCTGGCGCGGCGCCTCAGATTGATATACAGGCAATATTGGGCAGTTTGGGGGGCAATGGCGCTGCTCAGCAAGCTCAGCCGCCTCTTCCGGGCTCTTATGGAGCGTCCTATGGAGGGGCCCAGCACGCATCGAATGGAGCACCCGCCAATGGTGATGCTGCGGTCCAGGTTCAGAACATCATGGCACAGCTGGCTCGGTACCGACAATCATGATTGTGGCGGGAGAAAAGGCGGGCTGCGGAGAAGGCAGCCTCTCAGTCTTTGACGATGCCCCTTATGATACCAAAGATATGAAACCTCATTGGACGTCAATGTTTTCCCCTTTTATCTTTTCTTGTTTTTTCATCTCATGCATAGAAATTTGGCCGCATTGGCGGCAGTCCTCGTATATAGAGGATACTAGACCTGATCAGCAGTGAACACGACATGGGATTCATTCATAGCCAGGGGTGGCGAGCAACGGGGCGTTGTTGGTTGAGAATCATGGCGGGAGGGATGAAGAAGCATACAGGAGGGGTAAGCAAGGGGTTACGAAAGCATATCAATATGACTTCATTATGACCATTAACATTACTAGATTCAAATTATGAGAATGTCTATCAAGGTTTCGTGTCTCTAGATTATGTGACCAGCGATCTTTTCAACCCGGTGACGGCAGTCTCGCTCACAATCATATATCCTCCTTGGGACTCCTCGAATCTGCATGCCCCAGATAACCGCTCTTAACCTCCATCGTTTACATCACATATTTTATTATCGGTAGGATTCCACTTCCTCCGTACATGTCGGGAAACTCTTTGACCAGGCCAGTAGCCCTTCGTCCACCTTGTTGGCTATTAGCTGTAGAGGGCTTGGAAAGACTATGGAGAGATGGATGATCTCGAGTCATGGACAATTAAAGACGCCCGGCAAGTCGACCCTTTACTCAACAACTTGTTCAAGTCTACACAAATCACAAGAACCGGAACGCCAACCCTAACCTCTCACCAGCCAAAGCTCTCGTTGTGCCACCATACTTGGCGCCCTTTCATAACCCAAGGCGTAACTCGCGTCCGCAGCTCCCTCGCCATCTCAGCCGGACCGCAGACCAGTACTGCGACAGTCTCTTGCTGGCCTTGCCTAAATGTGTCGTCGACAATCTTTTGCAGGTCGGGCCTCTTATGGCCTTGGCCCACTGTGCGTGTACTCTGTCGAGCGTCTTGCTGCTGCGATAGACTGCTCATCTCCACGCCAGCGGCGTTGTCACTCTCGTCGGCGACACCCATGTCACCAGTCAGGAAGAGCTGCACCTCGTCATCGTCGAGGAGAGACTTGCCTGTGGGGCTTGAGGATGCCCATGTTGCATCGCCAGGGCTGCGGATGGCCCAGACGAGTTGGACGCGGGCGGCTGGGTTCTCAGCGAGGATAGCATGGTAAAGGGGCACTGCAAAGGTCGCTCCCACGCCACCAGCAACAAGGAGGATACGGCTGATGCCGGACTCAACGAGGTCATTAAAGGTTTTTCCTATCGTACCGTAAGGACCTTCGATGTTGACTTCGACCTTGCTCGCAGGTGCTGAGGCGTCACCAATCGTGGAGAACTGGTTGAGGCGGTTCGTCATTGGTCCGGTTCGCGTTCGTGCGACAAATGTCAACTCTCCGCTCTCTGCGTTTACAGAGGCCACCGTAAAGGGGTTGTAGAGAAACTCGAATACCAGATAAGGAGTAGAGAACTGGCCGATGCCGGGACGCGAGGCTGGGGGGATACTCAGATAAATGTGAGATCCTGGACGAGCCTGATACTTGGCAATCTTCTTGGTAGGCATTGTAGCCGAGACCTTGACGAGATTCGTGCCCGGGATAGCTTCGACGACCGCGGGCGAAGTGATGGTGGTCATCTTTCGCGCAGCCAGGTCCAGCACGAACACCCCGATGGCCTCCACGACGTAAAACCGAGCCGAGTGTGCGTGGAAGTAGATCAATGGCGGTATGGAAAAAGCCGCGACAAGATGGGTGATGAAGAAGATCCTGTACGAATACTCGCGGACGCGGGCCAAGGCCGTGGCGTTGAGGGCGTGGAAGCCCACAAAGCCGGCAACACCTGCAAAGACGACGGGGGCGAAGAAGCGCTTGAGCCAGATGCCGGACTCGAAGAAGAAGACGTTGTAGAAGATAGCGTGGAGGAAGAGCAAGAAGTAGATGATGCGGCCGAGGACGCGGTGGTAGCGGTTGAGGTGCTCGTGAGAGGAGCGGAAGACGTAGGCGAAAGGGTTGAGGGCCTTGAGAGCCAGGAGGTACTGGATGGGCATCTGCGAGACTGCGATGATGCCGAACCGCTTTGTGAGATGAAGATAGTCTATGGGGGGGGTTAGCAATGTGTAGTTCTTGTGAGAATATCAAAGAGTCTTCTCATGACTTACCCTTGCCCGTGCCCCGGACACACAGAACCAGCATCCACAGCGTCCAGGCAATCCCAAAGATCCATTCATCCCGGTGTCCCCAGTGGGATCCCAGAAAGTAGACATCCTCGCCCAACCACCACTGCGTCATGGGCCACTTTCCGATGACCCTTGAGATCCATCTCTCCCGCTTGGCCTTGATTGCGGGTGAGTTGGGCACTTCGCTGTACTGGCCGCGCCGGGCACGGAGCACACGGGCGATGAGCCGGATGAGGATGAAGACGAGAGCTGGGGCGAAAGCTGAGAGGTGCGCAACGTAGGCGTAGTAGTCGAGAGCCAATCGACGCTGATGCTTTTCCTCGTCGTTGAGGCTGACGAATTCATACGGCCAGCCCATGGTTTGGCAGTTGAGTGCGCCTTTGGAGGCACAGGTTTTTAGCTTCAGCCAACTCCTTTTTTTTTTTTTTTTAATTTCAATTCAATTGAGACAATTCCGATGGAATCTAAAGGATCTGAAGGAACAGACAGAGAGAGATAGAAGAGGGATTGCCAGCTCAAACCACAAGCCGTCATCGCCGAGTGAGGACAGCATGCAAATTGCGCGAGCGCGATTGGTCAGCGGCATTCCTGCCCCCTGGACAGCTATCTTTTCCCGGGGTATCTAGATCCGATTGATTATTCATGATCTCGTGGCCTGCACTCTCGGAATTGCCTACCCTGCATCCTGTCTTTGTTTCAACCCAAAGTTCATGTTAAAACGATGCAACGTCTATGTAGGACAGGAGTATACTTGACTCGGCAAGAGGGAGGGATACGGTGTTGTTGATATCTGGCGGGAATTCTACGTGTTAGACGGAACAAGACCGCCTCTTGCGTATTATCAAGTACCTACTATCTCAACTAGGTAGAATCATAACTCGAAACAACACCGCGGGCTACGGGCCAGCATGCCGTCAACACGACCACACAGGAAAAGACCTATCAACACCGTCCCTAGACCATGCTAAAATTGATATCTACCTTAGCCTAAACATCCATCATACAGAGGATCAGACGCGCCCACCCGCACCCCAATCAGGGTAACCGACTCAAAAAGGAAACTCCAGAAACCGTCATAACACCAGAGCTCCACTAACTATGCCGTCAACCGCTCTCTCTTTCTCTATTAATGCGAGGTACACGCTGGAGTCCCCTTTTCCCCATATCATGGAATGTATTGAATCCCCCCTTGCCGACCTAGGACTAAGAAAGAATCGTACATCATACAGCCAGACACACCCAAAACGTGAGGTTACGCCGTATGCTACATATGCAACGGCCTTAACCTTAGCTCTTCGAGTCGTCGTGGTCGGGCTCAAAGCTGGTCTCGCCGAGCATGGTGTTGGGCTGCGACGTCATGGCTGTTTGCGTTGCTGGCTGAGGCTGGCTCTGCACGGTTGGGCCTGCAGGCCGGTTCGGAGGCTGAGAAGGCGCCCGCGTGCCTTGGTTAGCCGTGGCGGCATGCAGCCTCTGGTCCAGGGCTCGAAGAGCAATGGCTCTCCTTCTCTCGGCCTCCGCGCGGGCGCCTCCGGGGGCGTTGCGGTGAATGAGATTATCGTTTCGGGAGGCATCGGCCTGGGAGAAGGGCGTGCACACTCGCATTGCTACCATCACCTGGAAGATCTGATCGGCTACTGTGGCCACGAAGGGCTTGACGGGGCCGGGGAAGAACTCGGCGAATGCAAAGGTCTCGCTGGCGTCGCCCCGTAGGGAGGCGGGCTGGGATGACTCGAGGTCGGGGAAGACGGTCTTGTAGAATCGGAGGTAGGTCCAGCTGGTAAGGAAACCAAAGATCGCGAGCCACAAGGCGGCTCTCGTAAGGAGAGGGGTTAGGGACAGAATAAAGACGATGCCGATGTAGATCAGCGGGAATCGGGGCACTCGGAGGGATAGGATGCCTCGGAAAAGAGTCACGGTGTGAGCCGGGACAAGTTGGCTGAAAGCGACGAGGAAGGAAATTTGAACAGAGATCGTTCCGGCAATGACGGTCAGACTAGATATCTCCATGGTTAGTCAAGCCTCGCATGGAGGATTTCAACAGGAAAAAGACACATACGTCCAGCTCTCATTGCGCGTCAGTGTAAAGAAGAGCACCATGACA
The DNA here is from genome assembly GCA_013623625.1 of Fusarium setosum. Classification (NCBI taxonomy): domain Eukaryota; kingdom Fungi; phylum Ascomycota; class Sordariomycetes; order Hypocreales; family Nectriaceae; genus Fusarium; species Fusarium setosum. Next base: position 31,957 of record JABFFE010000287.1, on the reverse strand, counting down.
CAGAGTGTCAGGAAGTTAGGAATCAGAGATACGAGAGCAAGGAACTTGGCCAGCTCGGCCGACGACCAGGCTCTCTCGAGATAACGCCCTCCATGGTATAACGTGACGCCAGCAATGCCGAGTGTGAAAACGTTACTTTCAACAAACGTCGACGTGAGGAACGTCCAGGGATAGATGATGGAGAGCTGCGGCACCAGTGTTAGGTATGGGATGACGATATCGGCGTTGGCGGTCCATTGTCGATAACGTATCGCAGCGCTAAGGAGGGACTGGCCGAGCAGGGCGATGAGGAGGATTCGCGTAACGGGCGGGATATTTATTCGCGGCGGCATCGCGACAGGAATATCTAGGTTGGAGGTTCAAGACGGCTCTCTGGTCGAGCGGTGGTGATATCGAAGTTGGAGAGGATCACGCCGCGCTTGGGTCTGGCGCGAAGCGGCGTTGATGTTGTGTCTGTGGGCCTGCCAGCCGATGCGCAGTGTATGAAAGACTTGTTTCTCTTCCTCGATGTCTCGGTTCTGAAAGCCTCGTCGTTGGTGTCGGCTTGATATTCGCACTTGCCTTTCTTTCCCCTTTGCTACTCCGAGTTTCTGGATTGTCTGTCCTCTACAGCCTCACAAGGCTTAGACCACTGTGGCGCGGGTGTTTTAGCCTCAGGCAACAACACCGGGAAGCTCCCGGAATTTTCGGGGAATCCCTGCTTTTCTGTCTTGGTCGCGCTCGTGACTGACGGAGTTCGCGCATTGTTGCAATTTCTCAGTTACAGGAGGCCTCTTTTTCCTGGGGGGGGAGGGGACATCTGCGTGAGAATCAAGACATTGATGCGTTCACTTGTTGGTTCCTGCTCTTGGAGCCTTGGCTAATGTGAGTGGTGGTTGGCATGCTTTGAAACCATGCGAGGAGGACTCTGGTTGTGGAGATAGACATGTTTTGGCTGCGGTAAGACATTCGTGCAACAAGACCCATCAGATGAAACAAATGCCTTCTGCACGTTGATGAGAGTTCTAGACCAGAAGACGACTGGTGATGAAGGGACGACGACATATAAACCCAAGCATGGTAGCCCACGAGCCATCTAATAAAACAGCCTTTGAGGTTCGGCCTTGTTGGGCTGAGCTAGGAACCTGCTTACCGCAGGCCGTAAGCGACAAGTATCCGTCGGGTACAATGTTGAAGACTTTGCTCCGTAAGCGCCCACAAGCGATAAAGTCACGCTTAGAGTTTCGGATCGTGAAGATTGTCCGAGAGCTTCGCATGTTTCATCTTGATTGCCTTCAGACCAAACCGAATTCCGACAAGTCCCTGGCTTGAAAAGCACCTCGCAATGTTACCTGGAGGCCGTTATCACAATGACCAGGGTAAGATAGCTGGAGCTGGCTGCCTAAGCATGCGCCCGCAGCCGGCTTCAGCTATTTGCCGCGCATTGTTATTGATATCACATCCGGTGGCCTGTTATCAATCTCGAATGGGGAGATGCAGATACCGAAGTCGGTGAAGATTCGGTGGCCTCGGCAGCCGCATTACTGGACGTAGACTCCTTCGTCACGGCCAGCTTCAGATCCGTCCTTGATTGGTCAAGAGCGTTTTAACTGCCTGAGAACATGGAGCGAGTGGGGCAATCGACTGTGAGATGTCGTGCAGGGCATGGTAGGCAAGCAAGCCACATCCTCATTCTTCTGTTTCGTTGTTGAGACTTTGACGAAAAGCCCGATGTAGACGGAGAATGATTCGCGTTGCTAAATATGGGGGATAATGAGTACTAGCTTGCGTACTGGGAAGAGGTCAGGTGATCTAGTGACTGAGCGAGGGAGGCGGAGATTTGTGATGGATCATGGACTCAGGCCATTTTCCTTGGTGGAGGTCCAAGTACCGACGGGAGATGCACAAGGAGAACCTCGGGAATGCGACCGCAGACTTGCGACGGTCCACATCACGTGATTGGCGAGGTAAAATGGCAGTGGTTGACCTTTCGTGAGCGCTGCCACCTCATGAAAAGCAGGCTGCTTGCTCCTCATATGGACAGCTACAGTAACGTACGCCAGTGTCATCAGCTCGTGGCGACCAGTTTGCTCCGTCGCATCACTCTCAACCGCTGGAATCATCACAAAGTCCGTGCATTGACGCAGTCGACAAATGACGGGACCCTGTCGAAGTCAAAAGATGCGGGTACCCGACGCTCGGAGGTTTGTCGTGTGGGAGGGCGTCCTGCAGCAGCGCGTTTTCAGCTTGAAAGGGTGAGATGACCGGTATGACCCCTTCAGTAGCCATCTGCCTCGAGGATGAGGATACTTGCTTCGGATCCCCATCGCATTCTTGTTGAAATGCGGGCTTGAACAATGATGATGCATACCCGTAGATTTGTTCCGTTGGAAACGCTAGGCCTGACGGTCCAAGGCCCGGACCAGGGCACCCGATGGCCCCAGTCCGTATGGTGGGTTCCTTGGCGGCCCCTTTGACCGAGCTAAAGTGTTGCCACGTAATGACGAGGAGAGAGAGGCAGGGCTGGCAGCACCTTGCGACGGTCAACATTTCGCTGCCATTACGGTCACAACGTAATGACCGTTTTCCTGCCCAGTTAACCAACCGAAATGGGATAGAACCGGGTCGCACGAGATGTTGCGAGGGTTTGGCGTCGTGGCACAGATTGTGAATCATCAGCTGGATGTCGTCTTGAGATGACGCTGGCAACCTTGGCTTGGTAGTAGTGACAACCAGTAGTGACAACCTGGGAACATTGAATCAATCCGTGGATGAGTCCTGACGCTGCCGTCTGCAACGCCGCCTTGAGTTCATATTCTCTGCCTGGCGGCTGTCGGCCCAGTCTTGTGCCCGAGAGACTTGAAGCGGCCGGAAACGTAGCGAGTTGTGCATGTCATGTCACGCAGAGATGGGGGGATCAGATGTGCGGACGACATTGGGTGCGGCATCCTTGTTCGCGGTGGCATCTGTCCGTCCGGAGCTGTGGGAGCATCCAGGCATGCCGGGGCAGTGTTTTGGTGGGCCTTGATTTGATGGCCTTGTCTTGAATCTCACCTCCCCAGACGGACGTTGGAGAGTCTGCGAGTCGACGACGCCTGCAAACACGGAAGCGTCTCTAACTCGAGTTATCCTGTGGCCTCTTCAGATCGCTCGACTCTCGTCATGACGACACAAACCCAAGCCTGAACCTGAGCCCAAGCAAGCCTCAGCCAGACCGCGTTTCCACAGCCATCGTGACATTGCACCTTGAATTGGAGTGAGCACAGCAGGGGATAAGGGATGGGCGGGGGACGGAACCTGACACATGTCGAAGTACCGATACTTTTAGACGTAGGCTGCTTAACCCCTGTCGCAGCCGATCTGCATCCGTCTCAGATTTTGGGAGAAGGCAAATGCATCAGCCCGAGCCTCGAAAGGAAGTGTGGGCTGGCCTTGTTGCGGGCGGGCACTGACTAAGGCGGCTTCTGGGCTGTGATTGGCTGCTGCACGATGAAGCCTCATGCACAAGCTGGGGACAAGTTGGGTTTTGACGGAACACCATGACGCTCGTCGGCGAACCGACAGCGGCAGGGGCGCAATCTGATGACCATGAGCGGCAATGCCTCATGCCGGCGGCCAGAGAGTGACTCGAGAGGGAAAGGCAGACGCGGGAGGGAAAGGAGAAGGGGATCGTCGTCGGCCCTCGCTTATTGTCCTCGATCGTATCTGAAACTCGACGCCCCTCTCCATCAATCTCTGTTCCCCCCCTCTCTCGCTGGCGCTGGCCCTGTCACCACCAAACAAGGGATGGGATCTTCAAACCTTGTCGCTCCTGTTAACGCCGCTATCGAGGGAAGCATGGAAGCCAGCGAATGACCGACCGGGTTCAGTACCTGGGAAAAAGTACCGGACGTACCGTTTTTAAAGGTGTGTGGCCCGGCTGCCGCTGCTGGTGCGCCGGTGCCCTGTCCAAGCAGGGAAGCATGAGCACGACACAGGGGTGGGCGTTGTGTCCTTCAGTTCTTTCGAGGTTGCATTCACCATTCAACATGCGCCATGGCCCAAACGGGTTCCAAGACCTTCAAATCCTCACAGTCAACCCCTGCTTGTTCGAGCCTTCAACTCCACAATCCGCAGGTCCACGAGACTCGGCCGACCCATCGATTGGCTGGCCTGCCCCCATCCCCAAGGTACCGGTACTTGGGGAGCCCGCCCGCAGGCTGGCGCACCTGGCCTCAGCATCTCGAAAAAGACTCTCGGCTTCTGGCTGGCGTGCAATTCTGTTTTTCCATCCTTCGACCTGGCGTCCACTAGCGCCAGCCCCATTTCGAGCCAGCCGTGGGTACCTGGTAGCTGTACCTTTTTTCGATGTGTCCGCCCACACTCATGCGAATGCTGTTGCTGCCCACGCCTTCCGCCATGCCCTCTTTGATGATGGATGCCCTTACCCACCACCTACCTAGTCCTGCCCAGCCGGTTGCGCTGGAGGCTCCCGGCCTGTTCATGGATCAATCCCTACCCACCCCAGTCAGCCCCGTACCTAGCTCCCCGTAAAGGGCCCGTAGCTCCAGCGCGAACAATGTCGCTACTTGGCGTTTTAAGGGTACTCGACAAGGTAGCCATCCATCCTTGCACACACACACACACACGCATCACCCCAACTAATTGAAGCCAACCGAGCTAGAGCCAGAGGCAGAAACGGGGAGAGCGAGAGGCGACCGTGGTGGTAAGGTAGCGGCACCAACAACTGGGCTTGAGCCTGGGCTTGAGCGACAGGGGCGGTACGTACCCACTCACCACCGCCCCAACTGGCACCTTGAATTTCATCTCTCTTTTGCATCTTCACTCACCTTTCCTCATCAACCGCGAAATCGCCCAGAATCCCGCATACGGCTTGACACTGGGCTGGCCTTGAAGAGCCCATCGACTACTGCTACGAAATCTGCTTCATCTGCTCTGTCGCTTCCCCCCAGCGACGCTGCGCCTGCTGCGGCGCTCCCGGTACCATGGTCGCTAAGGAATTCCTCGACTCGGACAGAGTCAACTATCTTGTCTGGAGGTTCGTCGCTGCTCCACGTCCCTGGCTCGTACTCGTCCCTTCGTGTTCCCCGGCGCCAGGGACTCTTTCATGATGGCCTTCCCGTTGGACTTTGCGCTGACCATGCCTCTCTGCTCACCCAACAGGTACCTTCTTGAAGGCAGTATGTAGCACTCAGTTCTGCGCGCGCGTGGCGGCACATCTAACCCTCACTTTTCTCACAGATTACCGAGAGACGGCAGCCAAATTCCAGAAGGAGTGGCACGTCAAGCAGCCTCACAGAGACTTCGCTTTTGCGCGCCACGTCAAGAGCCATGCATTGGTGTCCGTCATTAACCGCGGCTTGCTGTACCAAGCTCTTGAGCGCGAGCATGCACGCAAGCAGGTGAGTGATTCTTCAGTGTTGTCACCCATTGCTATGAGATTCTGCGCTTTATTTGTTCCCCCATCCAAGAAGGCGGGCTGTGCTTTGGTGACAATGCGGAACCTCGAAACGGTCACGGGCTGACAACATTCCGGAATTTGCAGCTGCCTCAGGATGCAGCAGCGGAAGCAGCCGAGGCGCTGCAGGTCGGTATTTTTGGACCTTTGGACGCGCACCCGCAATCAAAATTCGAGGAGGAGGGAGAGGACGCCGAGGGGGAGGAAGTCGAAGAAGTATCACGGAAACGAGCGCCTCAACAGTTACCAAATGGATCGCCGGCTAAGCGACCGCGACTAAGCAATGGTTTCGAGAATGGCGCCGATGCATCATCGGCAGCAGCATCAGCAGCGGCGGCAGTGGCCGCATCAACAGCAGCACCCCCCGTGACGACCCCCATGGAGGTGGACAACCAACCGGACAACCACGCCTACCCGTCGCCGCTCGAGGGCGAGCAGATGCCGGAGCCGATCGTGCGCACTGATGGCCCCGAGCAGGGCACGCAGGTGGACAAGGTCGAGGAGCTGGCTCCCGAGACCACCTTTATCCGCCTCGTGGACGACGGCCAAAGCCAGGCCCAGAGCGACGGCCGAGGCGCAACGACGCCATCGCCTCCCTCTCCATCCGGCCCCGACAATGCTCCCATCCTTTTGCAGTGCGAGTGGAACCCCAAAGACCCATCCATCCTGGCGGCTGCTGGCACGGATGCGCTAGCCCGGGTTTGGACTGTCGCGCGTGCCGCCCCCGTCGAGCCGGGCCAGGATCACGTGTCACCCCAAGGCCATTCCCTGCTCGACCGTGACGTCCCCCGCGATACGACAGTAACGGCTCTGTCGTGGACTGCAGATGGTGCCGCCATTGCGGTAGCCACGGATTCGAGGAACCAGGCCTCGATCAATGTGTGGTCGGCTGAGGGAGCTCATCTGCAGTCAATGGAGGTGTCGGAGCCGCCTATCATCAAACTCTCCTGGAACCCTAACAACACAGCCCTCCTTGCCATCTCGCCGGACAAGGGAGGTGCTCTGGTCACTGTGCACTACCCGCCGGCCGGAAACTCTCTTTCATATCTCCTGCCTGGTCACGACATCGTGGCTACTCCCCTCGATGCCGTCTGGACTGGTGATACCGAGTTCCTGCTCTGCGGTGGTGACCTTATGCTATGCTTACACTGCACCGAGACAACAATAGCTCAGACTAGGAAGTTCGAAACCAAGGAAGATGATAGCTTTTCGCAAGTTCTGTTTGATGGACGATCAAGACTAGCAGCCACATCCAGCGACAAAGGCACACTTGATGTAAGAAGTTGCTTCATGCTCAGTTGTATACTAGAGGTGCTAACTGATATAGCTCTGGGACGAGACTGGACAGAGGAGGTCTATTTCTGCGCACCAAGGAGCCATCACCTCGATGCAATGGCAGCCACTCCCCGCAAACCAGCCTGGCGCTGATGATGAGCGGCTCATCGCGACAGGAGGTGACGATTGCGCGATACTTATCTGGAACGCCCGACTTCCCGAGAGCAAGCCAAAGTGCTTCTTGACAATGGATTCCCCGATTGTGCGACTAGCCTTCACTCCCGACGGGGCGTTTATTGCAGGAGCAACGGCAACGCAAGTACTGATTTGGAAGGTTGGAAGTCATACGGTGCCTCGAGCCAGCTGGAGCAGGCCGGTGCACGCAGGGTGGCTCAGCCCCAAGGCGAATGCCGAGTCCGACGAGGAAGATGAGCACTGCTTATGTTGGGATGCCGATGGTCAAAAGCTAGCATACGGTTCCAATAGCAGGGTGAGTAACTGATGGATTCGAGAAAGGAATTGCTGGTTATGCTGACCTTTGGATAGCTTGCTATCATCAACTTTCGCAGATAACTGCCAGGCTCGAATGCCCGCCGCGAATTACAGCTTTTCGCACATGGGCTGCCGGCCTCTGTACTTTCAGTTTGACATGTCTTCCGGGACACACCAGCATTAGGGGATAGAAGCCCGACGGACCGCACGACGGGAACGATTGCTCTTAATGTCTATTCTCGCTTGAACAGGTTGGCGTGACCAAACAGATCTCGCGAAGCTCGCAACAGCTCTTTCTTGTACACCACAATGACGAAACGACCGGCTGGCTACGGGGTTATCGAATAAGCTATTTGATTGGCATATACACACAACACACATGACTTGGGCACCTGTCTACGCACGAATTTTTCTTGATGAGGGAACACGGATAGAGGATACAGGAGTACACACGTTGTGGCTTGAGTCTTTTTGCCGCTCGTTATTCTCTCTCGGTTTTGGATTTTTGGTGGGCGGCGGTTATTTCTGGCGACTCGGGCATATGGAGGACTCAGTCAGTTGATGAGCGGATGGGATGAATGGGGATTCGGCTCGGAGGCCTGGGATGCTCAGGCTGCATCACGTCTTTCTCCCTCTTCTTTGTTTATGGGACTTTTTGCGATATCTGTATGAGTATATACCATCAGCGGCGACGAAATGGCGCAGAAAAAACAAAGATCTGATTTAAATATCAAGCAGTCGAGCTTGGGATAGGGGCCAAGCCACCAAACCACGAGAGTGATGATTAGCCTACAGAGATGTGTTGGCAGACTCGAAGGTTGTCTTCTAGGGCGATGTCCTCGATACAATGCTAGGATAGTTCGTCGTGTATGCAGTACACGTTGGATAGCGGCCAAAGCGTCGGGCTTTGGCTCTTAAGATCCGCCTCATGATGGGCAAGACCTGTCGCGAGGGTTTTGTTATGTGGAAACCCCCTAGGCCTGGAATTGTTGAGGCTGAACAATAAGAGGGCATCACTAGCCCAGGCACTTGAGCAGCATGCAGTGCAGGTTATAAGCGGAGCGGGACCGCGCAACTGGGTTGGCTGGGAGAGGATCATGAGAATAAACCACACTGTTTTTCACAATCTGGAGGTAAACGTGGAGATGGAGGCAGGAAGCGAATAGTTTCAAGACACCACGCACTGCATGTCTCAGCTGCAGGACTTGCCCGAACGGTTCGAGTGTTGAGGCGCCACCAGCGTGAGGAGGGACCACGTCAGTTTAGGGTAAATTGATGTGTGATGTTGGCTATCGTGAAGTTGCCTCGCAATGGTTTGCGCTATGCTGATGCATTGATTCAGTGGCCGAGGTCATGTACATGCTCGGATCGTGGCAAGTCCAACAGATCTCATAGTCTCCGACTGTCACATCTCACTCTCTCACCCACATGGCGCTACGTGCAGTTGCGTGCAACGGTCTCCGCAGATAGCCTCTGCCTGCCGCCCGCCTGCAAAGGAACAAAGCCCATTGTTCGTTCGCCCTCGAGCTGAGTCCCCCCCGGCAAAGTGGGAATTTCCCCTCGAGTCCATCTGCATCTCACCGGCGTCTCCCAGTTGCATGCCCTGTTTTTAGTTTTCTGAGCCGCATTTTCCCTTTTTTTTTTCTGGGCGGTTAACGGGTAGTTGAGTAGTCGCCCCTCCTCCCCGCCTTGTTTGCGCCGGTCCGGGAGTGGAGGGGTCAATTTTACCTCCACTATCTCGATAAGTACGAGCAAGAGTGAGGCATCGTTACCTCATCACAGCTACCACAACTTCTCATGAATAACCCACGCTCAGCGCAAACACCTCAACTCAGGACATCGATTCACGTATACTTTATTCACCGCCGCCAAACACAGTCGTTAGAAACAGACAATTCGCTCTCTATAGATCTACTACACCAGCCAACAACATTCCCACCCTCAGCGCAAGATTCAGACAGACACCATGGCATCCTCATCTACACCTAGGTCACAGTATTACCACCACTCTTCTTCTCACCGCCTCTCCTCCGACTGGACCCCCGAGATGCGCGACCGCCAGGCGCGCGGCAAGGACCCCTACTCCAAGGGGGACGGCTGCGACTACGGCGACATGAGCGATGGCGAGCCGATGAGGCTCGGAGGACGGTATGGTCGACCCTTCTTATCCCTTCTACCATCTCTCGCTGGCTGTCGAGTTGAGATGAAAGCATGAGCCAGCCTTTGCTAACCTGGCACAGACGGCTTGTCGAATCCCACATCGAGAGAGAACGCAAAGGCGAGGCGATGTATGTCCTTGACAACCCAGAAGTCCTCCTGGCTCATGCCCAAGCCAACAGCGACGCATGTCTCCCCCCCCCCTCCCTCTACCCTTTACTCCGCCATGATTTCTGACATACTAAGAAGAGCGTTACCGGACAACGCCTCCGCTTCATGCGTCAACTCTGCGGCTTTGAAGATAAGCGAGAAGAACCCGCTCCCCCTTCGGGACGGAGCAATAAGAGCCGACGAGTGAGCGACCGAGGAGGCCGATAGCATTGGATGCGACTTGGGTGTTGGTATGAACCATGCATGATTTTATGACCGAGTTGTATATCTTTTTCACGAGTCTCGACGGTCCTTTCTCTCTACAGCGTCTGTTTTTCTTTTAGATAGTCGGATGAAGTCATGATAAAGCTATTGGAATTTTCCTCCTCTCTACGTCGTTAAACCGTCGTGGTTATATCCTAGGCTAAATATGTGTGTTGTTTGTGTATGTATAAACAAGACCGCAACTGGGAACTTGCCCAAGTCCCGTTCTCATATTGTCCAAGAGTTCGCTATGCCAAGTAGTTCACGTCCATACAGCTCCCCATATCAACCGAAACATCTAAGCAGAGACAATGACCAAAGATGCCCAAACAAAACGCCGGCAAATGCTGTATCCCCGAATCAAATCTCACACTTTCCAGAAATCTATGCATATCTCATACTCCGCGACCGTCCCCATTGTTGGTTGTTATTCAGGGGCGCGTAGTTGTAATTTCCTTGAGGAACTTGGTTCATGTCTCGAGCATAAGTCGGCCAGGCCGCCATCTCGGTCGGCTTGGGAGCCTTGCGTCGGCCCACCCCTCGTCGTATGCAGCTGTAGCAGCAGCTCAGGAGAGCGAGGAGGATGATTGCCCCAATGACGCAACCCACGGGGATGGCGATGTTCTTGTGATCCTTAAACCACTGGACAATCTGCTTCCACGTCGACGAACCCTTGCATTCTCCATTGTCACACTTCCCGCCGCCGCCGCAGGGAGTGCCATCGATGAAGTTCTGGTTCCGCTGCGTGCAAATTCCGTCACCCTCATCCTTGTAATGGCAAGATAGGAGACAGCTGCTGGAGCAGGCCTCGACAGTCCGGCTCGTCGTGTTCTGATACACGTTCTTGCATTGCTCATCACGCGATGTGCACTGTCCAGACGCGCACTTGAGTCCATCGCCGCAGCCTTCACCATCCTTCTTGTGTTCGTCCGTGGGGCAGTTCGCATTGCTGCCAGTGCACTTCTCCTCGGGGTCACAAGGCCCCGTGCTGGCTCGGCAGACGGTTTGTGAAGAGGAGAACTTACACTGGTCCGTACAGCAGTCCTCGTTGGTGAAGTCGCATACGGCCTTGCCCTTAAACTTGCATGTCTTTGCGTCACAACAAGGATTGTCGCCACAGGCGTCCTCGCCTCCGCAGTCACAATCTTCACCCTCCTCCACGATTCCATTACCACACTGGCTGCCCGTGATGGTCTTGACGTGCTTGTTGTCGGTGAGACATGTCGTCTTGACGTTGCGCTTGAAGCCGGAGCAAATGTTGCCAATAGTGCATGGCGAAAAGTCGGTGATGCCATCTTTGGTGGACGGGTTCATGATGTAATTCCCTTGAGCATCGCACGTGCTCTTGCTCAAGGGGCAACAGGCCTGCGTGTCTGACGACACCGGACACGCGCTGCTAGTGCAGTCATGGACGGCACCAAACGTGTGCCCTGTTTCATGGGCAAACACCTGCCATTCCGCCGATGTCTTCACCACGACATTTGCTGATGCAACCGTCTCATTTGTACCCCCACCGCCCGAGTTGTCCGAGGCGCCAGAGCGGCAGAGCTGTCCGAGCCACGCGAGACCGACGGCGGATTCCGTCTCGCAGGTGCTGAGAAGAGTCCAGTAGGCGTTTTCATCCTGAGACTGGCCACGCCAGCCAGAGAACAGGTTTAGTCGCGCGGCCAAGTCGACGTCATTGGAGCACTTCTGGTTCCAGGGCGTTACTTCTGAGGGAGTACCCGGGCACGACTTGTCGCTGATGGTGAGGTTGGCGATACCGAGTGAGATGTTGAAGGTGTGCTCGTACACTTCCGAGGCCGAGTTGACCAGATCGATAACGTTCTTCCTAAGATCTTCCTTGTCGTCGAACTCTGCGGTGTATGTGCAATCCGTGGCGATTCCCACGAGGGCGACTTTTCGGGTAGTTGGGCAACCGTCGATGGAACCGATCGTCGCCTCGAGATTCACGCCAGCGCCGTCGTTTCCTGTTGAGACACCGTCGGACTGACGACCGAAAAGAGATTTGGTGTTGACCGAGTTGAAGGTGCTAAAGTCCTGTAGGTCGTGAAACTTGCTGTTGAAACCTAGGTTGTCTGAGTTGCAAAGCGAACGGGCAGAGACGTCGCGCTTCAACTCGGTAGGGTCAAAGGACATAATATCCGAGTCCCGCCACACAACCATGACCCCCTCGTTGTTCTCAGTTGACGCCAAAACAGGGTCGTCCTCATGCCGAACTCGCTGGTAGTGGGCGCCAGTTTGAATGTGGTGGTGGTTGCCGTCCAGTCGAAGGGTTCCCTCAAACACGGGTTTCTTGCCATCGCGGCGAATCGTTATTCGTGCCCAGCCAGCTTTCGTCCAGCCCGGTTTTCCATCACGCTGAATAAAGGTAGATCCCTTGAATACTTTGTGATCGGTCCGCTTAACAGGCTCGACGGTGTGTATGCTGCCATCGGGACCGAGATGGGTTACTGTAAAGTCATCGCGGAGAATATCGTGGTTCGGTTCGAGCGTGAGTCGGATCTTTTGGTATCCGTTGTGAAGCGAGAAGTGTAGTTCGAAGTGTGAATCGGAGTGGACGCGGTGAGAAGGTGTCTTGATTACGGGCTCGTCGACGAAGGAGATGTAGCTGACGGCGTTCCGCTTTACTGAGTGCGCTGGCGGTTCAACAAGATCAGCAACCCCGAAGGGACGCGAGCAGCCATGAGTGAATGGGTTGTTGACATACCTAACGACGACTCAACAAACAGAGCGATGCCAGCAACGGCGGTCGCAATGAACCGTATCGACACCATGGTTTATAGTTGGACCTGGAGAGGTCCTAGGAGGGAAGAGGGCACGCGCCGAACGGGAGCAGTTCTACAGCATGCAGGCCATTCAGAGGCAATGTGATCAGGTCGAGATTATGTGAAAGCCAGATGTCAAGTAATTAAGGTAATAAATGTGAGACGATCGCGGATAGGTTGCGAACGTGAGACGGGGAGGCCGGAGCTGGAAACTGGAGGGTTGGTGGTGGAACTATGTACAATAACCTGGAAGAGGACGGTTCCAGAGGATAGGCGCGGGGAAGGTTTCGGGACCCGGAAGCTGCCAGATGACGCTGATGGGGTAAAAAGGACAAGTACGAGACTGGGGGAAAGAGGAAAAGGAAATTGAATTTTTGGCGGATGAGGATTGATCAGCGACGGGATAGGACGATGACGGGAGATCGGTGGGAAAAACAGAGTGTGGCGGAGGGACCATGGCTTTCTCAGCCAGCGCAGCCTACCTAGCGCTGGGCGGGAAAGAAGCCATGCTCCGTCCCTTTCTTGGTTGAATCCCCCGAAGTGCCAAGGGTTTCCAAGGGCGCAGAAGGGCTGGGATGTGGATGCTGGGGGGACAACCAAGCCACGAGCCAGCGAATCGCGACACAGAGGCCGCGTGGTGGTCGCTGTGCACGCATAGCATAGCCCCTTGGCATTGGACTGGAAGTTCTGAAAGGACCCATTCAACGGATGGTTGTTTTGTTGTTGATGGCTTCACAAATCCCCCACCACCACCACTCTAGCAACCTGGGTAAACCCCCAATCTTATCCCGAGTTACATTTGTCTCTGTTGACGGACTCATGATACATACGCGTGCCCTTGTTCAACCCTTCCCTCCCCCGCATCTAATAATTTGATGCTGCCCTTTATCGATCCTCGCAGGCCTCCAACAACAAACCAGCACCCGTCAATCTCACATCTGCGGCTGATGATTCGCGCCGACGTATCCGGGAGCCTCGACCTCTCCCCGTGCATCGTGTAGGCCGGGGGGCTTTCACCCTCGTATTCCCTCCCGCGCGCGCTATACATAGCACGGGCAGTGGCCTGAATCCCCCGCTCCGCTATTCTCTTTGACAGCACCTCTTTGGCTGATCAACCACTTGGCGGCGACACTGACATTTCGATCCTCGGGAGGTTGACAATCAAGGAGAGGCAAAGTCCGCCGGGACGGTTCTAATGTTTTTTTTCCCCCATGTGAAACAACAGTAGACACGGGATCTTCCTTTGTGCGCCCAGGATTTATTTCGAGGCAAATTTAGTCATACCTGAGGTTAAGGCTGAAGCCGTGTTTCAGCAACGTCTCGTGCAGGTCGGAAGTTGATCACACCGGTTACGAGGTCGATCCCCATTGGATTTCTCGAAATCTCATAACTTCCATGCTCATAAACTCATAAAAAACAACATATAATCACATAAAAATCTCACCAATCCTTATAATTTGCCATCTATTGCTCATCGTCGCCGCAATCTAATAACCCCCACTCTCGGCACAGGCAGCGTCGGTAAGCTGACAAAAACCGTGCCCCCAATCCTGTGCTACACAGCCTCAGCCCAAGGTATCCAGACGATGTTGGTTGTCGGTGTGCTGCTCATCAGCCAAGACAACCGCCTCCACTCGAGTGAAAGACCAGGCTTTTCTTTGCCTGCAGCAATGACGAGTCCTTCATTACTTAATCTTTCGGTCTTAGGTAATTTTCTTCTCCGCTTCGAAAAAGCCAGTTGAAAAGTCAGGTCGTTTTTCGGTGCTGCAAGTCGAAAGAAGGCATAATTCCGCACTTTTCGGTGATGGCCTCACCACTCACGTTCTTTATCCCGCTATCCCACTCAATACCCGATGATATGAATACGCGTCCCTGCGTCATGCGCAACTTCTCGAAGATATTCCGGGCAAAAGTACACGGCACCGTTCTCGGAAGCCTTGCTTTGTCTGCTTGTCTATGGCCCAAGTCTTAGACCTTGGTACTCGCATTGCCCAAATCACCATGGGTGGCAGAGGTTCCATAAGGAATGGTTCATTTCTAGACCTTTTTGGCTTCCTGAAAAATCTGTATACAAATCATGACCGCTGCTGATAATAAAATAGCTTCGTAAAAACGGTTCCCAAGCCATCGAAATCCTCTTTCAGGTCGTGGCCGTATCCCAGCATCAACCCCATAACACCGCACGGGACATTATTCCTGGTCGCTTCTGGACCTCCTCATCCCGTTCCCGTTTGCCTTGTATCCATTGGTATATAAACTCCACTAGATCAAATGCTTCATCATTTCCTTCTCTTACTACCGTCCCGATAGGCTATTTACTTGCGCTTGGCCTCGTGGACGCTCTTGATAATCTTCTCCACAACAGAGGGATCAGACAGCTGTATGTCATGTTAGCTACTGACTTCATATCTCTGCAAGGATCCGGGGTTAAACTTACAGTGGTGATATCACCCAACTGATCCTCCTCACCCGCAACAATCTTTCTCAAGACTCGTCGCATAATCTTGCCACTTCGGGTCTTGGGCATGTCCGGCACAATGTACACCGCCTTGGGAGCAGCGAAGGGACCGATGCTCTTGCGCACTTGGATGATGAGCTCCTTGCGGAGCGCCTCGCTCGACTCGACATTATCCTTGAGGTCAACGAAGGCGTTGACGGCCTGGCCGGTCAGCTCATCAGCGATACCGACAACCGCGGCGTCAGCAACCGAGTGGTGCTCTAGGAGAGCAGCCTCGATCTCAGCAGTCGACAGACGGTGGCCACTGACGTTGACGACATCGTCGACACGTCCTCGGATCCAGTAGAAGCCCTCGTGGTCTCGGGCAGCACCATCACCAGTGAACTATTATCTCTGTTAGTACGGGTTTCCTACCATCCTATAAACCGGAAGGTGTGCTTACGTAGTAGCCCTTGTAGACGTCAAGGTAAGTCTCCTTGTATCGCTTGTGGGCACCCCAGACGGTGCGAGCCATGCTGGGCCAGGACTGCTTGAAGGCCAAAACACCCTCAACATCGTTGCCGTGGATCTCCTCGCCGGACACGGGGTCGATGAGGGCGGGCTCGATACCGAAGAAGGGTAGTGAGCAACTGCCGGGCTTGGTGGGAGTAATACCAGCAAGAGGGGTGAGAGTGTGAGAACCCGACTCGGTCTGCCAGTAAGTCTGCAGCTAACGTTAGTACTTCGGCAACTTTCACCAACTCACACTAGTCACTTACATCGACGATGTGGCACTCCTCCTTGCCGATAATCTCAAAGTACCACTTCCAGATCTCAGCAGCGATGGGCTCACCGACGGAACCGAGCACTCGGAGGTGCGCGAACTTGCCTCGGACGTGCTCATCACCGGCACGCTTGAGCAATCGCAGAGCTGTAGGGGCAACGTAGAACTGGGTGACATTGTGTCTCTCAATGATATCCCAGTATCGCGAGAAGTTAGGGTAGGCGGGGGTGCCCTCAAAGACGACGGTAGAGACACCGAGCATCAGAGGGGCGTAGACGACATAGGTGTGGCCGGTGATCCAGCCGACGTCACCACCGCAGAAGTACCGGTCGCCCTGGTGGATATCAAAGACGTACTTGCCGGTCATAGCAGCGCCGAGAAGGTAGCCGGCAGTGGTGTGCAGAACACCCTTGGGCTTGCCAGTGGAGCCAGAGGTGTAGAGGAGGAACAGGGGGTCCTCTGAGGCCATGGGCTCGGGAGGGAAGTAGTTGGGCCACTTCTCAACCTCCTCATGCCACCAAAAGTCACGGCCGCTGGTCCAGGGGATCTCAGAACCAGTGCGCTTGTAGACGAGAACGTGCTCGACGCCAGGGCACTGCTTGAGAGCATCATCGACAATCTTCTTGGTGCCAATCAACTTGCCACCTCGCTTGCCTTCATCAGTGGTGATGACAACCTTGGATCCGCCATCGACAACACGGTCACGGAGAGAGTCGGCAGAAAAACCAGCAAAGACAACTGAGTGGACGGCACCAATACGAACACAGGCCATGAGAGCGATGATGGCCTCGGGAATCATGGGGAGGTAGATGGCAACAGTGTCGCCCTTGCGGACACCCATCTGCTTGAGGACCCAAGCAGTCCGGGAAACCTCGCGTAGAAGCTCGCCATAGGTGACATTGCGGCCCTCACTGGGCTCGTCGGCCTCGTAGATGATGGCAACACGGTCGGGATCAGCAAAGGCGTGGCGGTCGACACAGTTGTATGAGGCGTTGAGGCGACCCTCGTTGAACCACGAGACGTCGGCGTTCAGAAGAGAACCGCTGCGGGTGGTCTGGAAGTCGCGATCCCAGGAGATGAGCTCGCGAGCGCGGTCAGCCCAGAACTTGTCGGGCTGAGTGATGGACTCCTTGTAAAGTCGCTTGTACTCCTCGAGGTCTATCGGAGTGGGTCAGCTTCACGTTGAGGCTCCGGTGCAAGCCGGGATCACTTACTGGCAAGGTGGGGTCGGTGGGGGTGCTCTGCAGCGTAGCGAGGTTAGCATGAGCCAAGTTACCGGACGAAATACAAAGACAACACAGCAAGGTTTGACAAATCCAATGCCGCGGTTATCTCGTCTTAAGCAAGAAAAAGGGGGGAGTTGGCATACTTGCAAACATGCGCTGTGGGGGGTCTAAGTGAGGCGTTAGCAATGAAGTCCAATTGGGCGCTAAACCCGGCACGCGAGCTTACGGTAGGTATCAACAAGATGGGCCTCAGCGACCACAGGGGCCTTGGTTTGTTCAACGGGAGCATCTTGACTTTGAGTCTTCTCTGGAATAGGCTCGCTGGCTGCAGGAGCGGGAGCGGGAGCGGGAGCGGCAGCGGCAGCGGGAAGAGACTCGGGGGCCACAGTCGTGGGCTCGACGGGCACCTGGGGCTGTTCGACGGATGCCATTGTATCGTTGGGGGACTTGGAAGGAATTTTTTTTTTTTCGTTGAGGACGCGGGCAGATGCGTATGCGGATGCGACGTCGATGCGGGGTAGCGTGACCGTGGAGCTTGTCAGGACTGCTTGTAGGGGCAGCGCTCACAGCTTTCGGTGTTGCTCTTCGGGGTAGACACGGAGGCTGCGCAGCTGAGTCGTGTATATGATCAACAGATGTGGCAGCAAAGAGGTGGATGAAGGTCCAAGTCAACTTGGAGCAGGGAGAAGATAGGAGAAATAGTTGAGATGGAGCGACAGGTTTGATGAGAGGTCCGGTCTGCGGGGGAGCTGGGGGACCATTGATTCTTTATGGTAATTTGGGTACATCACCATTGGTAGGGTCGCCGGCAAGTTGTCACTGGTACCTGCACCAACCGGCCGGCGAACCGGGGGGGCTTTTGCCAGCCCAGAGCCGTCGCAGCACCGCCGTGATCCTTTCCCCCGAGCCATGTCCCGAAGAACCAGCAGCAACTCCCGGCGGCCATCATTCCCGTAGCCAGTCCAGTTCCAGTTGGATTGTCCAGCTTGCAACCCCCAATCCGTCGTCATTGGCCGAACCAACCATTCGCCGCCCGTCGCAGTCGCTCGGGTCCGGCACTCCAGGTTGCCTGCTAGGAACCCCAGAGCACACCAGGGGTGACTTTGACGTTGTGGTCGTAAGGCTTGCCCGTGCGTCTAACCAGGCCTGTAAGTATAGCCGGCAGTCCTTCGCCCTATGCCAGCCTCTGCTCGCCATTAGGACGCCTCTCTCTAGGGCGCAATGGACGCGGTCTGGCACCCTAGGCCTTGCCCTACGCCCGAGGTGTGCAATGGACGGATGGCTATTCTGGCTATGCTTGCTGGCTGGTTGCCTGTGATTCCCTTTTCGGTTCCGTCTTGTCTATCGATGGCTCACGGACCCGAGCACACCCACGGGAACCCTTGACAGCTTGCTCTCATGCCGTCATCCTCCGTCGACCACGATGTGGCGTAACTTCTCGGGAGATATCTATTGCCCCTTTCTGTCTTTCTGACTTGTTTCGTCTTGTCATGATTCACCCATGCTGGCCCAGGTTTGGGGTCCTCCGACCTGTGATCCTGTCACGGCTTTTCATTCGGTGTGTTGGGTCCCGAACTCCGGAACCCGCCTGCTAATTCCCAAGCCCACCCACGTCCTCGCGATTTGGGATGCTGACGGTGCGGCTGTCCACTATGACTCTCATATGTGGTCCCTTAAATCCACAGGAATCCATACTTGCGGAGCCGAGGACCTTGCACCCTAGCTCAGCAAGGGAAGAAGGTTGTAGACCGGCCCTGTCAGGATCGTGGCGACGACAACTTCCCAAGTTGTATCCTTCAACTTCTTTCTATCTAAGCCCTCTTGCCCCTCCAAGACGAAAACACATTTTTTTTTTTCATCCCTCCGCGACCCCCTGCCTAGAAAGCATCCATGTCGAGCCATTTGCGGCAGTCCTCCCACGGTGGCTGATTGTTGCAGCAACACCAACGGCAGGCCTGCCTGCATGCGGTACTTTTAGTACTGGATACTACAGGTTCGTCCCTGGCTCCATACTCAGCCCCATCAAGAATGCCTGCTGGCCACGACAGATATTGCAGGTCAGGGAGGGTGCCTTGACAGTTTCCCCATATTGCCACTTCAAGGAGCCAAGGTAGAGAAATGTTGTCCTAGCTGGAGGCGAGACAAATCGGATGAATGTTCGATCTGGGGAAAGGATGTTCAGTCTCCGAAGATAGACGGGAGCCGCAACGAAACACAATCGAGCTGCGGTGTTCCTTGCCTGTTTAGGCCGCCGGATCCCCCTCCAAAGCGTGTTATGTGATTGACGGTGGTAATCAGTGGAGGTCCGGGCGGCCAGCACCCACGGCCCTATGCGGAGTGGGGTCCCAAGGATGCGATGCGCCTCGTCCCATCCCATCCCATGCAGGAGCAGCACGCCGGCAACGGCCCCCCATGAAGAGCCAGTTGTCTAAGCGCTGTATTGCAGGATCCGAAGTCGCTGGGGGAGGCTCTTCAAGCGTATACATGCTCCACTAAAGAAAGTATCCCGAGCATGGTAAAGAATCTAGCCATGAGATTCGACTCTAGCTCTGTCTAAAGCGGCGTACTTCTTCTGTCGGCAGTCTCGTCTGGCTTATATCCCCTTCTGGTAAAGGTAACAAATGTGTAGGTTGGCAGGTGCAGCTGCCCCTCATCATTCTCCCCCCCGCATTCAAATCTTCGGGGTTCAACACCGCAGCTCCTCATTGGTCCACTCTCACCACCCAACTTGTCCCTCCACGGTAATTCCACAAGCTAGACCGTCAGAGTCTCTTCCTCCGACTTTCCTGCCATCGCTCTTGACAAAGTTCCCTCCGTTTGCGAGACGGCGCTGAGCAGGTGCTGCAGATTATTAGGTATCCGGTACTTGATTGTCTATGCCTACCTATTCGAGCGCAATCGTGGGATAGTCTGGAGTCTAATTCGCAATCTCTATGCCGTGTTCCGGACTCCTCTTTACTCAACCATTGCATCCTTCGGTGCACTGTGGAAATCGCCTTGGTCGTCTGCCGGATATAAGCACTCTCGGCCGCTGATACCGTACCGTTTCATGGAGGCACCGAGCCTCCCGCCCGTTTCATCTAAACGGAAGCTCTTCTCGAGGTCTCACCCCTCTTCAACGCCCTCAAAACACCGAGATTAGAGCGAATTGTGTCCAATTCTCTCTTGGACGTCTCCATCTCGCCGCTAGCTCGGCCTGGGCTCGCAGCTCAGGATGGCTAAACCTAAATCGGTAGTTCCACACGCCGCCCGAACGCCAATCCCCAACCCGTCCCCCTCGACCGTCAACCCTTGCTCCATGTTCATCGTTGCCCCAACCGCCGGGCCAAAGCCAGCTCTTGAACCGAAGCCACACAAGCTGCATCATAGACGTGGCTCAAGTTACCGGTTCAAGCCACACTTGTCCGACTACTAGTCGGCGTCTCAAGACAGGTTGCCGGCTGGCCGTACCTTCGGGACTCGACCGAGATGTGCATCAGTGATGCGACGAACGGAAGTTGCCCATTCGAATTGTCGGAAGTGGCCCTGCTTCTCTCTTGCGCATGTGATACATAGTTCCTCGTCCATTCATTCATTTCGTCTTGGTCAGCCTTTATTCCTCTCATCCAGCCGAAACTCTCGAGTTCCGCGGCTATTCCTCATGGCTCTGCGTCATGTTGCATCCACACACACCTGGAACTCCTTCACACCCCTTCTCATCAGCACCCCTCTACAGAACCTCCAGTGATTTGGCGCACCGAACCGACGCTGAATTTGTTTCCGTATCGGGCAGTTACCGCTTCTCTTACTGCAAACTCGGTTCGGAGTTCAGAACAACTCGCCGCCCTTGGAGTAGTGATCCATCATGTACTTCGCGCGCTTAGATGAAATGGACATGGCTCTGTGGGCTGGGTCAACGCTATACGATTCTCGGTTTATCATCGTAGAGAGAGAGAGAGGTGGCAACCTAAATAAGCAGCACTTTCACAAACGCAACCCTCTCGAGCTGACAGGACGAACCAATCTCCCACAGCCAATGTCAAGTCTTCCGTCTCTCCATGTGTCCTAGTCAGGGCAAGCCTTGTAGCTAAACAAGGTTCCGTTTCCCCATTTCCCCATTCCCCGCTCATCTTCAACCCCTCAGTCCCGGGGCTCCACGATGCCAGAACCTTGAAGAGGGATTGGCTGACTGGTCGAGTCTCCTCAATGCCAACCCCTTCTCACCTTTGCTTCTCCATCATCAGGCAATCATCCCAAGAGGTTTCTGCTCTGTCTTGGCGTATGCCAATGCGGGGCTCAAGAGGAACCATGGGGGCGTACAAAAAAGATAAGATATAAGTAATAATAGGTAGCTCTCCGTTAATTCCCGTGGGCTTGTGCTACTTGAGACCTTCCCGAACGCCGACCACACACTCTGCTTGATATAATTACATGTCCATGCTCATCAGATACATCTCAACAATCCTCATGAACTTTGCCACAAATGCCTCCAGATGAAAGATGACCTTGGTTCCCGTCTTGATCCGATGCTCGTAGAAAGCCGCCCACTGAATCACCTCGCCCTTCAGACCGTCATCGATAAGCGCAATAAGCTTGAACGCTAAAGTCTTAAGAATGGTAGTGGGGGGGATGCAGTGTGTCAAAAGATCGTACAGCTTTGACCGCACCTGCATGATCCTGGCTGGCGTGTGCTCTTCCAGAATCTCCTTCGCAATCTGCCCGATGAGGGCCTCCCAGTCCGCCGGCGGGATGGGCGTATTCTCCGTGACCTTTTCACTGTACCTCGGGTCAGTCCCTGCTTGCATGTTTCTACCGGAGCTCAGTTGGGGTAACCTACTTTTGTGCATGCACGGCCTCGTACATGAGTAGCGCTCGCCGCAGATTCCGCCCGCTCTCCTCCGCTATTCGCTGGTGCAGACCTTTCACGACGGGCCAGCCCTCCTTCTTGGCCGACACGGCCAGCACGTCACAGATTTCCTCGTGGGTTGGCGCTGCAACCCGGACCAGCAGAGTTCTCGAGCGAATCGGCGCAATAATATTGGCAGTCGAGTTCGCCAAGAGAATCAATCGCAGGTTTGGCGAGTACTTCTCCATTGTTCGTCGCAAGGCTGCCTGTGCGTCTCGTGTGAGGTGGTCTGCCTCGTTGATGACCACGACCTTGAACCGCTGCTTCGCCGACTGATCAACCTGCTGTGTCTGCGCCACCTCCTTCAACAGATCTTGGATGACAACTCTGTCGTAGTTTCCTACGTCAGACGGTGTGATTTCGAGGTGGTAGATGGAGGCGACGATGTTGAACTCGAGCTTTCGGTTGCTGGTCGTCTGAAATACTCGGGCATCGATCTTGATCTTCTCGACACCGGGTCCGTAAAGCTCCTTCAAGGTAGCTACAATTCGGGTCTTCTTTCCAGCACCCGATGGCCCATAGACAAGGAGGTGAGGAAAGTCGCCGCTCTGGGCCTGTGATGGGTACTGGAGTTAGCTCTTGCCGTCTGTTGATCATTCATGGCTTGTGCGGTTCTGTACCAGAGATTGGAGTCGTTCCGACAACTCATGATGATACGTGAGGGTGTCCAGTGACCGTGGCCGGTGCTTGTCGACGATGAGCGCCATTGTGGAAGCTGCTTGGTCTTGTGTTGGGAATCGTGCAAGACAACTTTTTTTGGGTTACGGGAAGACGCGTCGTCGCGTAAAGTGGATGATGTCTGGAATTCCAAAGTGGTCCGTGCACCAAATGTGCAAGGCCGATCCAGCACCTAGGCAACCACGTTTGGGACTGGCTGTCATGCTATAATTGCTAGGTACCGATTGAAGAAAACTTAGGTATCTTGCAAGCTGATATTTTTAATAGAAATAAAATAACCACCGTCATGTCACATATTTAGTGGCAAGCTCATAGTCCTCTGCTTAATCCGGAGTTGGCAGGTCGTGGATATTGTATTCGTACAAGTTTACAACAGTCATACAACTCTTAATGTACATTATGTATATCTCGTCAATGACCTTTTAGGGAGAGCGTGAAGCTTCAGAAGCGCTTCCAACCTGAGTCTCAGTTGTTGTAGAGGATGTCTCCAGTAACTCAGCAGGCGCAATCTCTCGCCTGGGTCTCTTTAGCTCCTCTAGAGTCACACCGTCTAGCTTGGTGATTCCGACCATAGGAGCCTCGCCCTTCTTCACAAACTCCCATTGACCTGTAATCGGTTAGTCGAATTCCACAATGAGAATGTTGGAATTCTTACCTGGCAGCTTGTTGCCAGCTAGACGGAAAGCATCCCTCACCACTTGCTCGTGAAGTCGGCCTCGAATCTCGAACAAAATCTGGCTCACAGCCATTCGAGTGGCCCAATGGTCGAAAGAACCCTTACCCTTACCCATACGCATCTGTAGAACCATAAGCCTCATGCCCATTACATATCCCGGAAGCCATTCTCACATCGTTACCGCTGACGTAGACACCGACGTTACAGCACTTCCGCTTGTACAATCGGTATTTCTGTCCTCGAAGACGCACTTTGATGGTGTCCTCGGCCATCTTTAGCTGCTTTGCGCTGATTCTGCGGTGATGATCCGTCATTCGTAGACCGTAATCGCCCCAGATAACTGTCGTTCCCTTGGTTGAGCCTCCAGTAGCCACCCGCGGACGTCCCTTGGCCATCTTCTTCTTTCGGTTCAGGCTAGGCTCGAGCCAATTGCCCAGCATCGACGATGTTGTCGAGAAAGCCCGGACATTCTGAAGTCGTTGTGTCGCATTAAGGATCTTCGAGGACTGCTGGAGGGGGGCACGGAATTGTCGCAAGGGCGAGGAAGCGCATATCCTCAATCCTTGGAAGGCATTGAGCAATGCCGATGTGTTGGCGGGCTTCATGGCGGCAATTGGGGTTGTCGTCTTGAAGCTGCCTCAGACCACGGAGCTCTCGAAAATCTTCCCCGATGCCGAAGACGATGAGGTGTTGTGGCCTGAAAAATAAGGCCCACAGAACTGGGCCACTTTAGCCTGCAGTCACGGACCTCGCGTCAGCTTCGCGTTTGGTAGGAGCGGACGTGCACGTCACCAGACTCGACTTCTAGGCTGCTCCTCGATTGCCTAGGATTCTCGCACAACCACTTCTCGCCCAGGCAACACCCACGGATGGTATAAGAGAGGGCCGATGTTTTTGCTCCATCAGAATTGAGGCAAAATCATCATCACCGAAAATGCCTTCTGACATCCGGTCCTTTTTTGGACCCAAGGGTGGTGCTCCCCCAAAGCCCGTCGCAAAAAAGGCAGAGGAACCAGCCAAAAACAAGCGCACAAGTGGGTTTCGAAGCACATTCGTCTTTTGGATCAAGCTGACTTCAAATAGAGGGACGCAAGGTTGTTGAAGATAGTGAGGATGATGAAGATGAAGTTGTCGAGTATGTCATCATTGCGTTTTACAATTTGTTAAGCTGACCCCGATCTAGAGTAAAGAAAGCGGCCAAATCAGCGTCCAAGAAGAAAGCCAGGTAAGATATCTCTTTTCACAGCATTAATTGCTTCTTTTCTGACTTGAATTAGGGACGATGAACCCAAGGGCGTAGCTATCTCGGCAGATGATTACTTTGCCTCAACAAAAAGCAGCAAACCGACAAGTTCGGCCACTCCTAAAAAACCTGCAGCCAAATCTGATGTTCCGGTTCGATCGAGTCCCCGAGGCAAGCCCGCAGCTTCGAAGCCCGCAGCACCAGCGAAGAACGGCACAGTTCCCGCCAAGCGAAAGACAACATCTTCCTATTCTCACCATGCAGGTGACGACGATGCCGACGCTTACATGGATGGTGGTGATGAAGATGATGATGACATCTTTGCTGCTGATATGAAGGGTCGAAGCAAGCGGAAGAACGATGACTATGAGGAGGATGAATCAGAGGATGAATTGCTTCCCAAACCCAAGCGGGTAGCTACACGGGGCCGTTCGTCTGCAGCCAAGAAGGGGGAAGACGATGTGAAGCCGACCAAGGCTGCGGCGGCCAGCAAGAAGAGAAAATCTCCTGCAAATGACTCCGAGGACTCCGAGGAGGAGATTCCGCGCAAGAAGGCAGCCCCGGCTAAACCTCGAGCACCTCGGACGACAAAGAAGAAGGATGAACCCGAGGACGCTGAGATTCAAGATATTCTCAACAGCGTCACCACTGTTCGAGCCCCTACGCCACCACCAAAGGACCCCAACAACAAGTATGATTGGCGGAAGAACGCTTTTGGAGGAGGAAATGCCACTGCCCAGCCAGCCGGGGGCGCAGCTGAGCTTCCAGAGGGAGCGGACGAGTGCCTTTCTGGCCTTAGCTTCGTCTTCACCGGTGTTCTGCAGACCATCAGCCGCGAGGAGGGTCAGGCTTTGGTCAAGAGATATGGCGGCAAGGTGGTTGGTCAGCCAAGTAGCAAGACCGATTTTGTGGTTCTCGGAGAAGATGCAGGACCCAGCAAACTGGCCAAGATCAAGTCCCACGGCATCAAGACAATTGATGAGAACGGCCTTTTCGACTTAATCCGCAAACTCCCTGCTTATGGAGGTGGCGGCAAGGGAGCTCAGAAGGCTCAAGAGAAGAAAAAGGCCGACGCGGACAAGGTGCAGCGGCAAGTCGAGGAGATGGAGGCCGAAGAGAAGGCACGAAAGGCTGAAGCTGCGAAGGCCGCGAAGAGGGCAGCGGCAGCATCTGGAGGCGCATATACTGGAAAGGCGCCTGCAGCACCTCCTGTACAGCTGCTCACATCCAAGTACGCGCCAACGCAGCTGAGTCACATTTGTGGTAACAAAGCCCAAGTTGAGAAGATTCAAAACTGGCTCAGAAACTGGCCAAAGTCCAAGAAGTACAACTTCCAGCGACGAGGCGCTGATGGGATGGGAGGTGAGCGCGCCATCATCATTTCCGGCCCTCCTGGGATCGGAAAGACGACAGCCGCTCATTTAGCTGCCAAGCTCGAAGGGTACGACGTCCTAGAGAGCAACGCCAGTGACACCCGAAGCAAGAAGCTTGTTGAGGCCGGGGTGAGCGATGTCATGAACAACACATCGCTTCTCGGGTATTTCGCCGGCGATGGCAAGGATGTTAATGCCACCAAGAAGAAGCTCGTTCTCATTATGGATGAGGTGGATGGTATGTCCGCAGGTGATCGCGGTGGCGTTGGCGCCTTGGCGAAATTTTGCAAGAAGACTGAGATTCCTCTGATTCTCATCTGCAACGAACGAAGACTGCCAAAGATGAAGCCATTCGACCATGTGGCCTTTGACATTCGATTCAATCGCCCAACCGTGGATCAAGTTCGATCGCGCATCATGACCATCTGTCACCGGGAAGGCCTCAAGCTGCCTCCTGCTGTTGTGGATGCCCTTATCGAAGGAAGCAACAAGGACATTCGGCAGATCATCAACATGATTTCGACAGCGAAACTCGACCAGACGAGCATGGATTTCGATCAAAGCAAGGCTATGTCAAAGGCATGGGAGAAGCACGTCATTCTCAAGCCGTGGGATATCTGCCAAAAGATGTTGGCCGGTGGACTTTTCACGCCTGCTAGCAAGGCTACGCTGAACGACAAGATTGAGCTCTACTTCAACGACCATGAGTTCAGCTTCCTGATGATTCAGGAAAACTACCTCCGTACGAAGCCACTCGCTCTGAACGGAAAGGGATACACGCAAAGAGAGTACAACCTCAAAGCTCTTGAGCTTTTTGACAACGCTGCGGAGAGTATCAGCGACGGAGATCTGGTTGATCGTATGATTCATGGCCCTCAACAGCACTGGAGTCTGATGCCAACGCATGCTGTCTTCAGCACGGTCCGCCCTGCCAGTTTTATTGCTGGCCAACTGATGGGCTCCAACTTCACATCTTGGCTTGGCAACAACAGCAAGGCCGGAAAGCTGGGTAGATTCATCCGGGAGATTCATTCTCACATGCGTCTCAGGTCTTCTGGCGATCATAATGAGATCCGCCAGCAATACTTGCCTGTTCTCTGGACCCAGCTTGTCAATCGGTTGCAACAGGAGGGCAACGATGCTGTTGGAGAAGTTATCGATCTTATGGACAGCTACTTCCTAACCCGGGAAGATTTCGACGCGGTTCAGGAACTGGGCGTAGGACCAATGAACGAGGAGTCTGTCAAGATTGAGACAAAGACCAAGGCAGCCTTCACCAGGACGTAAGTGAACACAACCCTCTTGAACATGCACAGCCATTCTGACTCTGATTTAGTTACAACGCAATGAGCCATCCTGTTCCTTTCATGAGAGCTACCAACGTAGTCGCTCCCAAGGCTCAACCTAAGGAGGTTCCTGACTTGGAAGAGGCTGTTGAGGATGATGATGCAGATGTCGTGGAAGCACCCGATGTGGATGAAGAGGATGATGAGATTGATTTCAAGAAGGACAAGTACATCAAGCAACCCAAGGCTAAGAAGGCGACCAAGAAGGCCAGCAAGGCTGCCGCTGCTGGCGACGATGACGACGAGGACAAGCCGAAGCGAGGCCGACCCAAGGCCAAGGCTGCTGGAGCGAAGGGCAAGGCGAAGAAGTAGATGGTTAATTACAGGGGCATGTCTGAGAGTGTCTAGATATGGTTTGTTGCTACCTACAGGCGTCTGAGAGTTAGGGATGACAAGCTGCTGTACGATGAGTTAGGGAAAAGGGGCCAATGGCCTCGGGAACTTGGGCGTTATGTACTATTATGATTCGAGTAGTCTATTTGCTGTAGCAACCTACTGATGAGTGCAACTCTTTAGGGGGCAAGGTGATGTGGCGAGTTGTCAGTTCCATTGCCCGTCGGTGGTGCCAGTGCCAGTGCCGGCGGCTGTCAGGTGTAGTTGTGCGAGTTGCCAACGTATATATATGCTGCCAGTGCCGGCGTAGACTCTGCCAGCTGCTGGCCTATATCTCCCCGCATCTGAAATTCGGTTGCCAAATCAACATTCACTTCATTCACTCACAACAACATCGTAGGATCTTGATGCCGCATCTCCTTTCCACCAACCCCTTTCTCCTACACTTCCCCAACCTTACATCAATACCTACATCACAACATCACATCGCATCGCAACATCAAGACAAGACTTTCCATCAAAGCATTTCATCACGATCATGCGGAAGTCTGCCTCGTCGCCCGCGGCCCTTGGAGGCCGAAAGTGGGTTGCAGGCATTCTGTCTCGAGGTCGCGATGACACTGACTACAGTAAGCTTCGAAATGACAACCCGCTCAAGGCATATGCTCTTCTAACTGCCCTTTTTGAAGATGATACTTCCACTTCTGGGACCAAGTTTTCCGAGGTGCTGAAGAAAAAGAAGGCGGACCTACTTGGTAAGTGTTCACCTGTTCACCCTTGTACCACTCCTGGACTAGGCCTCAAGAGCTACACACCAGAAGCTTGGGCTATGTCGTGATGGAAGGCTAACCCAAATGTGCAGATCGTTTCGCTTCCCACAGAAGAAAAAAGTCGTGGTCGAAGCTGGAAGGTAAGGATCACCAACATGCTTCTTCTCTCGTGACGCAACTAACCCCCGCGCCTTTAGAACGTCAACCTTTCCTGCAGATCAACGGAACCATTGCTCAGGCCAAGACCAAGAAGTCGGCTTGGGCCAACCTCTTTGATACAAAATCGGGCAAGAAGCTTCATAAGCGTGCGAAATCCGACCCCACCAACACGGTTGGTCATCGTCTGGAAGCTATCGAGGAGCTCCTGGAGCTGCCAATGATTGAGCCAGTCGCTGACTCTATTGACGCGGCGGCCAAGAGAACGGTAGAGGAGATTTTTAGCGAATCTGAGGCTCTCAAGGGCTTTGCTCGACTTGTCGATCGAGATGCCGATGACGAGGGTGATGTTTCCAACGCTGGAGCTGCAATCGCTAATCCGCTCGAGGATGATTTCGACTCTGTTTCCGATACTGGAACAGTCATCATCACACGACCCCAGGACGAAGCTGACTCCGTCTCTGATACCGGGACTGTGGTCATTACACGACCGGCGAACAACTTGTATGATCTCGCCGAAGAAGACGACGAGTCCTTTTACGAGGAAGAGCATGCGACTGTTGACCCAGCTCGCCATGATGAAGCTGAAGATGCCGAAATCGCTTCTTCTGTTGAACGCGCTACCAAAGTCACTTTGACTCCGGCCCAGGCCGAGGAAGCTATGATTGAGCTGAAGAAAGCTGCCGATCAGGACATGTTCTCCATTGAGAAGGCTGATTACATTACCCCCGACTCTACCGAGCAGGCTACATTCTCCATCGAGAAGGCTACTCGCGTTACTTCCACCGCTCCCCAGGAGGCCACATTCTCTATCGAGAAGGCTTCTCAAATTACACTCACCCCCCAAATTGACGAGACAAGGATTGAGATCAAGGAAACCGTTCAGCAAGAGCCTGAAGAACACATCTCGTCCTCCGTGACAGAGGAAGACGCCGAGACTGCCTTGGCCGCTGAAGCTGCGCCAAACACGCTCGCTGGACGAGCGATTGAAAAGGGAGTCTGGGGCTTGAACAAAAGCAACCTGATCCGCAAGGAGGTCAGACGCCTCAGACACAAAGGCCGCCTCCCGAGTTGTTCGTCGAACCGCGCAAAGAACTGGCAACTCACCGATTCTGTCCTGAAGACCTACACTTATATGCGAGGACCATACCGAATCGCTGGGCGCGACCTCTTTGTTTGGGTTGATCGTTGCCGTAAATCATTTTCCAAGCCTGCCGAGTGCAGCGATGATGCCGGAGTTGGCTCATCCAACTCGTGAGTCCCCCCTTTCCAGTTTCTCTAACTCATGATCAACGAGACTAACACTGTATACTAGCATTATGAAGGGCATCGAACCCTTGTCCATGGACCCCCCTCCTGTGGAAGACCAGCATAGCAAAAAGGAATTCTTTCTTGTCCCTCGCCCTCCCTACGAGCATATTGAGACTCATGAGGACGCCAACCCCGCTGAATACGAAGAATCGCTAATTGACGCCCCTCGGGCGCCCGCGATGCGCCCAGGCGATCGACCTCGACCCGAGGACGAAGAATTGTCTATGGATGGTGAGTGACTCTTAGTATTCGTTGGAGGCACGGCTGGCTAACGATACACAGGCCAGGATGACCCCCTGATTTATTACAAAACACGACCGGCCACCAAGAAGGAATACTTGGATAGCCAACCCAGTAAGTTCCTGGTCAGTTGTTTGATATTCTATCGCTAACAAGCCATAGATGAATTCCAGATCTCGGACGACGAGGGTACCCCCTCAGATGGCCGCATCTCCCCCTGTACTTTCCGCCTGTGGGCCGAAAACACCCACCGATGGGACACGATCCAGATTGACCCTGAGGGCCTGCGAGAGGTATGGACATTCTTGCTCTGACTCGGTGGGACCATTACTAACACGCAAGCTGTTAGGCCTACGAGCAACATCTTATGCTACTTAAGCGCAGCCAGGAGAACCCTGCTGATGAGGAACTACTCGATCTCGACTCCGACAAAGGCTCCCACCACTCTTCTCTCTCTTACGAGTTGGGCCCCGATCCTAGTATGATCAGTCTCTGGCCGATGTTTTGATTGACGAGTTTTGCTAACTGATTCTAGACTATGTGGCCCCCGAATACATTTACGAATGGCGACGCGATGTGCTTGCTCGCATGAACGGCACGGAGATTGCTGAGGAAGATGCCCAGGAGATCCAGGACGGCGACGCTCCTGTTGAGCAAGGCTCTACGGCATTCGAGAACGAGGTCACCTTTACTGAGGTAAGTCTCTGCCGAACTATTTACTGCGCTTGGACTAACATGCTTCCCCAGGATGAGATCACGGAGGCTCTTAACGCTGCCGACGCCCGGATAGTTGCCGGCGTCGACCCCAAGGAGGCGCAACAGATTCTCCGACGTCACCGCTCTGTAATCCGACGCTGCGACATCGCCGAAGAACAGGCACATACTGGCATCGCCTCGGCCCGTGAACGAATCGACGCCCGCGCCGCACAACTTGAACGTGTCTCGGCAACCGTCAACGCCATCCTCACAAACCAGACCCAACGCCGCCGAGCGATCCTCCGACAAGTCTCACAACACCTCCGAGAGGTCCAGCAACAGGCCCGAGAGAGACATGAGGAAACGTGGCAGATGTCCATCCAGCTTACTCATCTGTTGTCGAGAGAGAAACAGCTCGTCGATCAGCTCAAGGAAGAGGGCGCCCGCGTTGGGCTCGAGGGCATGGACCCGAATCAGATTGAAGACGCTGTTCGACGTCTCGCGAACG
Organism: Fusarium setosum; assembly: GCA_013623625.1. Lineage (NCBI taxonomy): Eukaryota > Fungi > Ascomycota > Sordariomycetes > Hypocreales > Nectriaceae > Fusarium > Fusarium setosum. The sequence goes on along the minus strand of JABFFE010000287.1, from coordinate 752 downwards.
ACGAGCCTCTCGAAGACGATGAGGAGACTGAGGATCTCGATGCCATCTTCTTTTGATTTATCTTTCGTATAGAGAGAAACAACAACACGATGATTTCTGGCCAGACAGAACGGAAATATCCACGATATCACGACATGATCTTGAAGAGATCTACTACCTTATAACACGGCTATGAGTTATCGACCGAAAAAAAAAGGAAGCATTCACGCTCGCTGAGACACAGCTGGGAGCGATGCATTTGGAGGATGATAAAAAGTTTTTTTTTTTTTTTT